>JAQZBX010071133.1:0-15292 GCA_029593785.1 Cabassous unicinctus | reverse complement strand
AAAAAAAAAAAAAAAGAAGAAAAAGGTCCTAAATATTCTCAAAGAGTTGATGGAAAAGAATAAAGGAAATGAGGAAAACATTAGATGAACATAAAGAAAATATCAGTAGAGTAATGGAAATCATGTAAAGGAACTAAACAGAGGTAAAGACTACCATAACAGAAATTTTAAATTCCCTATAGGGGTTCAACAGCTGATTGGAGCAGGCAGAAGAAAGAATCAAGTGAACTGGAAGATAAGAAAATTGAAATCATCCAGTCTGAGAAGCAGAAAAAGGAAAGAATGAAGAAAAGTGAACAGAGCCTGAGGAACCTGTGGGACACCACTGAGCATACGTACCAATATATGCATTTTGGGAGTTCCAGAAGGAAAAGAATGAAAGAAAGGGGCAGTGAATATTCAAAGAAATAAAGGCTGAAAACTTCCCAAATTTAATCAAAGACATGAATATACACATCTAAGATATTCAAAGAACTCCAAACAGGATAAACCCTAATAGACTCCTACCGTGACACAGTATAATCAAAACTGTCAAATGCCAAAGATTAAGAGAGAATTCTGAAAGCCTTAAGAGAGAAGCAGCATGTCATACATAAGAAAGCCTTGATAAGATTAAGTGCTGATTTCTCATTGGAAACCATGAAGACAAGAAGGCAATTGGAAGACACATTTGAATTGCTGAAAGCAAAAAATTGCCAGCCAAGAATTCTATACCTGGCAAAACTGTGAAGTCATTAGAGAACAGACAAAATCACAGAACAAAGAGAAAACTTATTGAAGTGAACCTTATATTTGCTTGATGTACTTGCCAAATCATAACACAGGGCACTGAGGCTGAACAGCCTGTAGCTGTCCCACTGGACTAGAAAGACAAAAACTAGAGTTCATAACACAAAGAAAGATGGGCTTTGGCAAATAACCCAGGCTTTCAACTGAAATCACAAAAGGCTACACCGTTTAGCAACAAGGGCAAACGGCAATAGACTAGCTTCACTTGGAATATGACACTACCTGTCTTCCAGAAAAAAATTAAACTCTTTCTGGAGGAAAACATGATCATCCAGAGTCGCTAGAATAGCACTGTCCAGCAGAAATGTCTGCAATGATGGAAATGCTCTCTATCTGCATGTATGGCTATTGAGCACTTGAAACACAGTTAATGTAACTGGGGAAAGAAATTAAAATATTTTTAATTAACTTAAATCAAAACTTAAATAGCCACAAGTAATTACTGGCTACCATACTGAACAGGATAGCAAGAATTTTTCATATACAAAGTCCAGTACACCAAAATAAAAATAAAAAAATAAATTACCTGTTTAACAGAAAATCAAAAAGAAAAAAAATTCAATAGAAGCAACCCCACAATTATCCAGGCATTGAAATTATAATACAGGGATTTTAACAATGATAAAAATGTTCAAGAAAATGGATCAAATTATAGAGAATTTCAGAAAACTGGACTCCATTTTTTAAAAATTCAAATAGAACTACTAGAACTGAAAAATACAGTACCTGAAATTAATCATAGATGGGTGCCCAGATCTTGATTTATAATATGATTCTCTACTAAAAGCAACTCCTTAGAGAAATGGCTAATCCCAGGACTGGAAGAGTTAAATTTATGATAGAAGTTGTCACTGCTGTGTTTTGGAATAATAAATGGTGCTCAGTTAATGGATATCCATATGTAAAAAATATATATCTTTACCCCTACCTGGCATCAAACACAAAAATCAATTCTAAATGGATGGCAGAGCTACATGTGAAAGTTAGAACAATAAAGCTTTTAAAAGAAAAGATCTTGGTGGTCTTGGAGTAAGTGAAGATTTCTTAAACAGGATACAAATGCTACATTACAGGAAATGATCATTACAGGAAGAAGTGAAAATTGAAGCTATATTAAAATTAAGACCTTTTGTTCAACTAAGACAGCTTTTAGAGAGTGAAAAAGTAAGCCACAGTTAAATCCCCAAAAAGGTTTCATATCCAGAATATACAAAGAATTCCCAAAAATCAACAAGAGGACAGCCAAGCAAGTAGAAAGACAGGCAAAACATAACACAAAATACAATACCCAAATAGTCAATAAACTTTTTCCAAAAGTGTTTAACATCATTAGTCATCAGAGAACACAAACATGCAATAACAGACATGCAAAAATTAAAAAGATGGAGAATACCAAGTACTGCAAGGATTTGGAACAACTGGCACCTCATATACTGCTAGGATAAGGGAAACTTCATACAACCACTTGGGAAAACTGACAATATCTACTAAAGCCAAATTTTTGACCCAACAATTCCATCTTGGGCATATACCAAACAGAAATGTATTCACATGTTTGTTCATAACAACACACTCTGTAATAGTAAAAAACTGGAAACTATCCAAATACACTAGAATGGATAAATAATTGTGGTAAAGATATATAACGAAATCTTATACAGCAATGAAAAGAACATACTATTGCTACATGCAACAGAATGGATGGATTGCACAGGCATAAAACTGATCAAAAGAAACAAATGAGTACATACTTTATGATTTTTATCAAGTTCAAAAACAGGCAAAACTAGTCACAAAGGTTTTACCTGTGTGGAAGGAAATGATTGGAAGAGGGCATGGGAGACTTCTGGAGTCTATATCTTGATTTGGATAGTGTTTATATAGGTATGTTCACATTGTAAATTTCATCAAGCTGTATACTTAATATACTTTATACTATGTCATACCTCAATAAAACAGTTTATCAAAAAAGGGTAAATGAACACATTAATCATTATTCATACAAATTCAACCACTTTTAGTAAGCTTTCAAAGTTTCTACATTAAAAAGCCACAGCAACACATATATCAAAAACAGCCACCAAGGAACAGCTATGGGAGACTATCATTTCATTACTACTGTATAATTTTCCTTTAAACTATGTCGCTCTGTATTTTTTATTTTAATAGTTTTGTTTTTTTTTTTCGACGTACCGGGGCTGGGATTGAACCCAGGACCTTGTACATGGGAAGCCAGCGCTCAAATCACTCAGCGACACCCGCTCCCCAATAGCTTATTTTTATAAAGCTTATACAGTATCCCAAGCACTGTATTAAGTACTTTATGTGCATTATGGAATTTAACCTTCAAAACAATCTCTGAGGTAGCTATTATCATCATTATATTACAGAGGAGTAAACTGAGGCTCAAAGAGGTTAAAAACGTGCTCAAGGTGACACAGTGACAGAACCAGAATTATGAACCTATGAATAAATACAGTAATATAATTAGTTACTAGGCATTATTTAGCTGTATTAGTCAGGGTTCTCTAGAGAAACAGAACCAACAGGAGATATCTATAAATATTATGAGATTTTATAAAATTGTTTCATGCTACCATGGTGGTACACGAGTTCAAATTCCATAGGGCAGGCTGCAAGCCGGGAACTCCAATGAAGGTTTTTGATGAAGTCTCCAGGAGAAGCTGGCTGGTTGAAGTAGAAATGGAAATTCTCTCTTCTGACTGCTGAAATCATCACTTCTCCTATTAAGGCCTTCAACTGATTGAATTAGACATCTCTCATTGCTAAAGGCAATCTCTTCAGTTGATTGTAGATGTAATCAGCCATAGATACAATCAACTTACTGATTATTTAAGCCACAAAATGTCCTCATAGTAACAATTAGACCAGTGCTTGCTTGACCAAACAACTGGGCACCATTACCTTGCCAAAATGACAGATGAACCTAACCGTCAAGTGCAATCATACATAAGTATATTGTTTCATTTGATTTTTAACTGGTTCTCTTCTTTGAAAATAGTTTGTATTTAATGCCTCATGAGTCACTACAAAGTATAAAATTTTCTTATGAGTCTTTAAAATACTGTTATGAACAAAACTCTGTAATGTTTAGAACATTGTTACTAATTCAGGAACATTCTCTCTAAAGAGATTATATTGCTTATGAAAAGCAATATAGACCAAATAAAAATTTTAATAAATTCAAGCACATACTTTTGTCACATTTCAAAGCTTCACCACCATATTATTAAAACATAAATTTTCTAAATGAGTTTACTCTTTCTGAATACTTCTGAAAGTATTTTGTTTGAAAAGAGTATCCTGCTTTCAGGTGACTTTTACAACCATTAATTGCCAATTTCTACAATTACATCTCTTTACAATTTATAAAGAAGCTATATCCATAGTTTCAAAGGATCATTTTATCTTTACTTTGCTGTTACTCAAAAGCAAATACATTGTGGGAAGATGGCATCTGAATAGGCAGGCAGGTAAGGCTCAGCTCTCTCACAATGAAGAAAGGGCCAAAAGCTGTCCAAGAGACCTGCTTTGGGGGTCAGCAGACCAGGACAGGGCTTTACAATTCCCAGGAGGGTGAGGGACAGAGAGACGAAGAACCTGAAACAACAAACTGTGAGTTACCAAACCTCCCAGTGCCCAGAAGGGTTCCCCTCCCCCAACCTGAAGATATTAGGCAGGGGTTAAAACCCCTGACTCACTGAAGCTGACTGAGAGGCAGAGACATCTTCCTCCCTGTTAGCTGTTACAAGGGAAAAGGGAGGAGGAGTCGGGGAGCTTTTCTTCAGTGAACTCAACAGCGGAACCCACTTTGAATCTCGGCTCCAGTCAGACCAAACAAAGGAAAACGAAGAGAGCTACACCTCCAAGGAAAGGTATGCCAACGAGCACCATCTGCTGCCTGGGCTTGAAATTGCATGGACAAAAACACGGGTCTCTATATTCTCTAACTTCTGGGAAAAAATCTGCACCCCAAAGAAGAGCTGTGAAAAAAATAATAATAATAATAGGCAAGAGAGAGAAATTGGCAATCAGAGTAAATTCACCAACATATTAAGATGACTAAACATCAGCAAAAAATTACAAGTCATACTAGGAAACAGGAAGAGATGGCCCAGCCAAAGGAACAAACTAAATATCCTAAAGAGATACAGGATTTAAGACAATTAATCAATGATAATCACACAATTCTCCTAAATCAATTTAAAGAATTGAAAGAAACTATGACTAAAGAGATAAAGGATATTAAGAAGACACTGGGCAGGGGAAAGAGAGAGATTGAGAGGTGAAGAATTTTCTTGTTTTTTGTTTATTATTATTATTGAAATAATGAAAATGCCCTAGTAATAACTGAAGTGATGAATGCACAAGTACGTGATTATACCAAATGCCATTGATTGTACATTTTGGATGAATTGTATTAAAAAAAAGAAAGAAAAAAAAGAAAAAAGAAGACACTGGGTGAGTATAAAGAACAATTTGAGAGTCTGCAAAGAAAAATAACAGACCTTATGGGAAGGAAAGACACAATGGATGAGATTAAAAATACAATAGAGGCACATAAGAGCAGATTTGAATGGCTAGAAGACAGATTTAGTGATTTCGAAGACCGAACATCTGAACTGGAAAAGACAAGACAGCAAAAGGAGAAGCAAGTGGAAAAAATGGAATAGGGTCTCAGGGACTTGAATGACAATGTGAAATACAAAAAGATACATACTATCAGTGTCCCAGAAGGAGAAGAGAATGGAAAAGGGGCAAAAGGAATATTTGAGGAAATAATGATTGAAAACTTCCCAACCTTTATGAAAGACATGGATATCAATATCCAAGAAGGACAACGCACTACAAACAGAATAAATCCAAATAGACTTATCCCAAGATACCTACTATTCAGAATGACAACTATCAGAGATAAAGGATTCTAAAAGCAGCAAGAAAAAAGAAAAGGAACCTCAATTAGATTAAGTGCCAACCTCTCATTAGAAACCATGGAGGGAAGTGGATGTGACTCAAGCAATTGAGCTCCCACCTACTACATGGGAGGTCCTGGGTTTGATTCCCGGTACATCCTAAAGAAGATGAGCAAGACAAGAAAGTGATGCTACGGGCAGGCGTGGCAAGCAACAAGATGACGCAACAAGAGACACAGGGAGGAAAACATAATGAGAGACATAACAAAGCAGGGAGTGCAGGTGGCTCAAGAGATTAGGTGCCTCCCTCACATATGGGAGGCCCTGAGTTCAGTTCCTGCTGCCGCCTCAAAAGGTAGATGAGCACACAAGGAACAGAGAGCGAGCATAAACAGTGGATAAAAGTAAATAAAATAGAGTGGGTGGGGAGAAATACATAAAATAATAAATTAAAAGTTCTGAAAGAGAAAAATTGCTAGCCAAGAATTCTGTACCCGGCAAGGTTGTCACTCAAAAATGAGGGTGATCACTATATTAGAAACCATGTATGTGTCCCCAGACCTAGTTTTTCTCCCTAGGTCTGGTTTTTGGAATGCTGGTGATAAACTAAGCCTGATTTATTACATGACTATCCTGTATGGGAAAAGACTGTAACTTTGGGTATCTTTGGTCAACCTTAAGAGTTATAGCAAGGGGACGGATGTGGCTCAGGTGGTTGGGCGTCCGTCTCCCATACGGAGGGAACTGGGTCCAATTCCCGGGACTTCCCAGTAAAAATTAAAAAAGAAAAATATAGAAGGTACATTGGCCACCAGGCCCCACGTGTGGGTGAGCCGCCAGGCCCCGCGAGCCAAGCAGCAAGATGATGATGTAACAGGAGAGTGACACAAGGGAGAGCCAAGATGAGATGCACTGAAAAACCTGGAACTAAGGTGGTGCAGGTGATAGGACGCCTCTCTCCCACATTGGAGGTTCCAAGGATCGAATCCCAGTGAAGACAGGAGGAGAAAGATGAGAAGAGAGGGCAGGAAACGGACACAGAGTCATCCAGCGAATGGACACAGAAACAGCAAAAATGGGGGGCAGGTAAAAATGGATAAAAGTAAATAAATAAATAAATAAATCCTTTAAAAAATGTATAGGGAAGGAAGATACGGATTATAGTTGGTAGTAATACTTTGACAATGCTCTTTCATGATTTGTTAACAAATGTTTCACAACAATGCAGGGTGTTGGGTGGGGGGGAGCCCTGTATGATGTCATGCATGTTTGCTTTGTAAATTCACGATGCTTACTAAACACTTATATTTTATGTATGTTCATGTATAAATGATATACTTCAATAAATTGTTTTAAAATATATATATGAAGGACATATGGGAGAATAACTATAAAACTATAGGGGGATATAGAGGAGGGTTTTCTTTAAAAAAAAAAAAATGAGGGTGAGTTCAAAGTCTTCACATACAAACAAAAACTGACAGAATATGTTCTCAAAACACCAGAATTACAAGAGATACTAAAGTGAGTGCTACAGCCTGAAAGGAAAAAACAAGGGTGAGAGATTTGGAGAAGAGTGTGGAAATGAAGATTATTAGAAAGGGTAAATTAAAGGGCAAAAAGACAAACAATAATACGATATGACAATAGAAAACCAAAGGTCAAAATGGGTGAAGTAAGTTAACACCTTTATGGGAATAACAGTGAATGTTAATGGCTTAAACTCTCCAATCAAAATTCATAGACTGATAGAATGAATAAAAAAATATGAGGCTTCTATATGTTGTGTACAAGAGACTCACTTCAGATGTAAGGACACAACCAGGTTAAAAGTTCTAAGAAAATAGTAACCAAAAGAGCTGGAGCAACAATACAAATATTGGACAAAATAGATTTTAAATGCAAAACTGTTATAAGGGATGAAGAAGGTCATTATATATTAATAAAAGGGGCAATTCAGTAAGAAGAAATAACTATACTAAATATTTATGTACCTAACCTAAGTGCCCCAAGATACATGAGGCACACACTGGCAAAGCTAAAGGGAAGAATAGATTCTCTACAATAATAGTTGGTGACTTCAATATACCACTCTCAGTATTGGACAGAACATTGGGACAGAGGATAAAGAAAGAAACAGAGAGCTCGAATAATATGATAAATGAACTAGATCTAAAAGACATCTATAAAGCGCTGCACCCCAAAAACAGCAGGATATACATTATTTTCAAATGCTTAGGATCCTTCTCCAAGATAGACCATACATTGGGTCACAAGACAAGTCTGAATAAATTTTAAAAGACTGAAATCATACAAAACACTTTCTCTGACCATAACAGAATGAAGCTGGAAATCAATAATGGATGGAAGAAGGGAAAATTCGTAAATATACAGAGATTAAACAACATACTCTTAAATCAGTGGATCTAATCAGTGGATCAAAAAAGAAATTGCAAGAGAATTCAAAAAATATCTTGAGATGAATGAAAATGAGAACACAACATATCAAAACCTATGGGACACTGCAAGAAAGTGCTGAGAGGGTTATTTATAGCCCTCAATGCTTACATTAAAAAAGAAGGAGCTAAAATTGAAGACCTAACTGCATATCTGGAGGAATTTGAAAAAGAACAGTAAACAAATCCCAAACCAAGCCAAAAGAAAGAAACAGTTAAGATCAGAGCAGAAATAAATAAAATCGAGAATAACAACAACAACAAAAAAAAACATGAGAGAAATCAACAAAACCAAAAGTTGATTCTTTGGGAAGATCAACAAAATTGACAAACCCTTAGCTAGACTGACTAAGAAAAAAAAGAGAGAAGATGCAAATAAATAAAATCAGAAATGAGAGTGGGGACATTACCACTGACCCCACAGAAATAAGAGGTCATAAGATGATACTATGAACAACTGTATGCCAAAAAACTAAAAAATGTAGATGAGATGGACAAATTCCTTGAAATACATGAAGCACCTACACTGACCCTAGAAAAATTAGAAGACCTCAATAAACCAATCACAAGTGAAGAGATTGAAACAGTCATCAAAAGCCTCTGAAAGATGAAAAGCCCAGGACCGGATGGCTTCACAGGTGAATTCTACCAATCATTTAAAGATGATCTAAACCAAACTTGCTCAAGCTCTTCCAAAAAACTGAACAGGAAAGAACACTACCAAACTCATTCTGAAGCCAGTATCACCCTAATTCCAAAAGCAAATAAAGCTACTCTGAAAAAAAGAAAATTACAGTACAATATCTCTAAAGAACATAGACACAAAAATCTTCAGCAAAATACTTACAACCCAAATCCAAAAGCACATTAAGAGAATTATACACAGCAATCAAGTGGTTTTTTATCCCTGGTATGCAAGGGTGGCTCAACACAAGAAAAACAATTAGTGTAACAAACCATATTGGTAAATTGAAGAAGAAAAATCAGATGATCCTTTCGATTGATGCAGTAAAGGCATTTGACAAAATACAGCACCCTTTCTTGATAAAAACTCTCCAAAAGACAGCAATAGGAGGAAGCTTTCTCAATATGGTAAAGTGCATATATGAAAACCCCACAGCTAGCATTGTACTTAACGGTGAAAGACTGAAAGCTTTCCTGCTGAGATCAGGAACAAGACAAGGATGCCCACTGTCACCATTATTATTCAATATTTGTGCTAGAAGTTCTAGCTAGAGCAATTAGGCTAGATAAAGAAATAAAAGGCACCCAGTAGGAAAGGAGGAAGTAAAACTTTCACTATTCACTGATGACAAGATCCTTTATATAGAAAATCCTGAAAAATCCATAACAAAGCTACTAGAATCAATAGACGAGTTTATCAAAGTGACAGAATACAAAATTAATACGCAAAAATCCATAGCATTCCTATACACTACTGATGTGCAGTCTGTGGAGGAAATCAGAAGAAAAAATCCCATTTATAATAGCAACTAAAGCAATCATATATTTAGGAATAAACTTAACCAAGGACATCTAGGACCTGTATTCAGAAAACTACAAAACATTGCTAAAAGAAACCGAGGAAGACTTAAATGGAAGGACATTCAGTGTTCATGGATTGGAAGACTAAATATCCAGAAGACGTCTGAGTTACAGATTCAATTCAATATAATAAAAATCCCAACAGACTTCTCTGCAGAAATCAAAAAACTAATAATCAAAATTTGTTTGGAAGGGTAAGGGGCCCCAAATAGCCAAAAATGTCTTTAAAAAGAACAAAGTTGGAGAACTCTTACTTCCTGACTTTAAAGCATATCACTTAGCTACAGTGGTAAAAACAGCATGGTAATGGCATAAAGATAGACAGAATGACCAATGGAACCAAATCGAGAACTCAGAAATAAACCATCACACCAACAGTCAAGTGATTTTTGACAAGGCTGTTAAGTCCACTCAGCTGGGCCAGAACAGTCTATTCCACAAATGGTACTGGGAGAACTGGATAACCATATCCAAAAGAAAGAAGACCCCTATTCTCATACCTTACAAAAAAATTAACTCAAAATGGATCAAGGTCCTAAATATAAAAGTAACAACCATAAAACTCCTAGAAGAAAATGTAGGAAAATGTCTTCAAGGTCTTGTGGTAGGCAGTAGTTTCTTAAACCTCATACCCAAAGCATAAGCAACAAAAGAAAAAAATAGATAAATGGGACCTCCTCAAAATTAAACATATTTCCACTTTGTCAAAAGGGGAAAAAAGGCAGCCAACTCAATGGGAGAAAATATTTGGCAATCACATATCCAATAAGGGCTTAATATCCATGGTGCACAGAGAGATTATACAACTCAACAATAAAAAGACAAACTACCCGATTAAAAAATAGGCAAAAGACTTGAAAAGACAACTGTCCAAAGAAGAAATACAAATGGCGAAGAAACACATGAAAAAACGTTCACCATCACTAGCGATTAGGGAAATGCAAATCCAAACTACAATGAGATATAATTTCACAACTATTAGACTGCTATTAAAAAGTCAGAAAACTGTAAATGTTGGAGAGGATGTGGAAAGACAGGAACACTTATTCACTGTTGGAGGGAACGTAGAATGGTACAGCCACTGTGGAGGACTGTTTGGCAGTTCCTACGAAAGTTGAATATAGACTTGCCATGGGACCCAGCAATACCATTGCTAGGTATATACCCAGAAGAACTGAGAGCAGTGACACAAATAGACATCCGCATACCGATGTTCACAGCCGCATTAGTCATGGTAGCCAAAAGTTGGAAACAATCCAGGTGTCCATCAACTGAAGAATGGATAAACAAATTATGGTTTATACACATGATGGAATATTATGCAGCAGTAAGAAGAAATGAAGTCATGAAGCATATGACAACATGGATGAAACTGTAGGTATTATATTGAGTGAAGGCAAGCCAGACACAAAAGGACAAATACTGTATGACTGCCATATTATGAACAAAATACATTGTATGAAATATAAATATATTATGTAAAATATGAATATGGGTAAAATTCCATATATAAGACCACTTTCCTTTGAAGCTGAACAAATGTAGGTTAATACTACAAAATGTTAATATCAGACAAAAAGAAACACATTATACTAAATGAAGACCAGACACAGAGTACTACATATTGTATAATTCCATTTATATAAAATGTAAATATAAATCAATTTATAAAGATGAAATTAGATTAGTGGTTATGTTCAGCTGGGGGAGGAATGCTAATTGGTGTGGAGTCTTTCTTTTTGGAGTAACAAAATTGTTCCAGAATTTTTGAGGTGATGAATGTACAGCATGGTGGTTATACTAAAAGCCATTGGTTATACATTTCAGATAGATCATATGGTATGTGATATATCTCAATAAAACTGCTTCATAAACAAATAAATAATTGTGCAAGAACAGCCAGAAATAGCAGCTATGTACAGCAGGGAAAACATAAGAGAGATTGAAAGGTGAGGAATTTTCTTGTTTGTTTTTTATTATCATTGAAATAATAAAAATATTCTAATAATGATTGAAGTGATGAACATACAACTATGTGATTATACCAAACACCACTGATTGTACACTTTGGATGAATTGTATGCTTTATTAATATACATCAATAAAATTGATTTTTTTAAAAAAGCAAATACACCCATTTTCCATACATGTAAAAGTTAAGTAAGAGTTATTCTTAAATGTTGATATGCCAATTATTTAAGTATATTGGATTTCAGTTGCCTCTTCTACAAAATAAGTTATACTAAATGTTTTCTCAAGTATCTTCCAGCTCTAAAATTACTTGATTCTGCATATCTACATTCTTAATACAAATTTTTTAACTTTAGTTATTATTGATGATTAATGTAGCCTTGAGGGAGAAATCTACAAAAAACAACAACAACAACAAAAAAAAAAAAAAAAACACCACATTTACAATGCCAGGGAGTATTTTGCTACAATGTGAAATAGCTTCCTATCACAAAGATAGTTGACAGGCAGACTCCTGACACAGTAGGAAAGATACAGGGCTCATGTTATCAAGGGTGTACTATAAAAACTATTGAAAGTTACCAACGTTTCCTGAGCACAGCAACATTCTACTCACTTAAGACAATTTTAAAATATTCAAACCCCTTTTGTGATATACTTTCTAAGCTTTTTCCAATTGCACAGAACTGTATCAAAGCCAAGAGCATGCCATAATCTTGGTACCACTGCAGTTAGGCTTCCAAGAGGTCACTATAGTTTGAAACATATACTGAAGAGTACATTCATAGTTAGGAATTGAAGGGATGAGGAGCAAAATAGATCAGCTGAGCACATGTCGGGAAACGGATGTGGCTCAAGAGATTGGGCTCCCGTCTACCATATAGGAGGTCCAGGGTTCGATTCCTGGGGCCTCCTGGTGAAGGTGAGCTGGCTTGCATGCAGGAGTGCTGGCCCATGCATGAGTGCTGGCCCGTGCGGAGAGCTGGCACATAAAAAGAGACACAGAGGAGACAATAAGAGACACAGCAGACCAGGGAGCTGAGGTGGTGCAAGAGATGAGTGCCTCTCTCTTACTCCGGAAGGTCCCAGGATCGGTTCCCGGTGCTACCTAAAGAGAAGACAAGCAGACACAGAAGAACACACAGCGAATGGACACAGAGCAGACAATGGGGGGCGGGGATTAAATAAATCTTCAAAAAAAGGTAAACATGTCAAAATTAAAATTCACATGTTTTTTGACATGGTGTGATAGGCAGCCTCTCTAAAATAGCCCCCGGTTACCTGGTATTCATTCCCTGGGTAATCCACCCCCCTTGAGTGGGAGCTCGACTTGATTACTCACTTTTAACAAAGAGAATATGGCAAAAGTCCAAAGATGTCACTTCCGAGATTAGGTTACAAAAAGATTCCAGCTTCTTTCTGTGTTGTGTATACCTCTCTAGCTTGCGCTGAAGGGAAGCTGACTGCCACCTTGTGAGCTGTCCCATAGAGAGGGCCCGGGGCATAAGAAATTGAGGGAGGTCTCTGGCCAAGAGCTAGTGAAGAAGCGAGGCCCTCAATCCAATAGCTCTTGAGAAACTGAATCTTGAACCCTAAATTCTAAATGAACTCTGAAGTGGATCCCTGTCAAGTTAAGCCTTCAGATGAGACTGCAGCACCAACCAACAGCTTAACTGCAGTCCTATGAGAGACTGACCCAGAGGCACCCAGCTAAGCCACTAAACTTTGGGGTAATTTGTTTCACAGAAATAGATAACTAATATACATGGTATTCCATTCATAGGAATTTATCCTACAAATATTACTAATACATAAATATAAGCATAAATGCTCAAAGATGTTTGCGGATTGTATTGCTGATAATAACAAAACTGGTAATATTAAACCTCCACTGAGAGAAGATAACATTAAAAAAGAATTTTATTAATAAGATAGAGCCTTATGTACTACTAAAGAAAGCTGTTCAGATACACTGTTAAGTGAAAGAAGCAGGGTTCAAAATCATGTGTGTATGTCTTTTATTTTTCTTAAAACTTTTTTTTTTTAAAGAATAAACATAAGGGAAGCAGATGTGGCTCAGGCAACTGGGCTCCCGCCTACCACATGAGAGGTCACTGGTTCGGATCCCAGTGCCTCCTAAAGAAGAGAACGAGCTGGCACTACGGGCAGGTACAGCAAGCTGACACAAAAAGAGACACAAGAAGAAAAAACATGATGAGAGACACAACAAAGCAGGGAGTAGAGGTTCCCGGTGCCTCCTAAAGAAGACAGCGAGCTGATGTGACAGGCAGGCGCAGGAAGCTGGTGCAACAAGAGACGCGGGGAGGAAAAACATAATGAGAGACACAACAAAAGCAGGGACAGAGGTGACTCAAACAATTAGGCTCCTCCCTCCCACATCAGAGGTCCCTAGTTCGGCTCCTGGTGCCTCCTAAAGAAACAAGGAAGATGAACAGACACAGCAAGTGAAAAACAAAGGGGTGGTGAGAAACAAATAAATAAAATAAATCTTAAAAAAAAAAAAAAAAGCATAAATGTTTTTTATAGATAGTAAAAAGTTCTGGAATGATGAGCCCAAAAAATAGTAGTAGTTACCTCTTACTCAAGCATGCAAAAATATTTTAAAACTAAATATTCAAATATTTTAAATATATCACATAAAATTTCTTCACTAGGTCTAATTCAGAATCATAGAATATATTTGGGTTCAGATTTTTAGATTATCAATAAAAAGTTTAGATAACTTTTAAAAAGCATAAAAGTACAAACTGCACCCAAAAAGTGTCAAAGGCAAACTAAGCTAATCCAAAATATTTAATTCAGCTTCTTAATTTATTTCAGTTTAAGATTTCCATTCTACCATAAATCATGTTAACCTTAAAAAAGGAATTCTAAGAAAAAAACTTATTTCTACTCAATTTAGCAAATATTTAATACAAAATAATAATAATGGCTAACATTTACATAACATTATTTACAGAATACTTATTACTACAAGTAAAACAATGTTCTAAGCACTTCACATATATTAACTTATTTAATCCTAACAACAGCTCAATGAAGTAGACAGTACTATTATCTTTCCCACTTTACAGATGGAAGAAACCAATGCAGATACCAAATAGTCTGTCCCATACAAGTGGCTAATGACTGAACGCTGAGACTAACGCAGGCAGTCTGACTCCATATGCTATACTCTTAAGCACTACATTGTACTGCTCCTCTGAAGAGCATGCAAAATTATAAACTACAGAGTATCTATGTGTGCTAAGAGTTTAAAAAGCAATCCAGATATAGATACAAATAATTCTAATTTAAGCAGAAAAATGCATTCATTGCAATAAGTACTGTGCTATGGCAGTACAGGGAGGGATTCTAGAATATCTCATATAGTAATATCTAGGTTGGGTCTTCAACAAGTGGAAATGAAGGATAAGGGTACATCAGGACCAGAAACAACACAAACTAATACCTGGAAGTGCAAGAATACAAGGCATGGTAGAGTAAAGGAATGGAAAACAGAAAACAAAAAAGGAGTGGTTAGGGGCTCAAGCAGTTGGGTGCCTGCCTTCCACATTGGAGGTCCCAGGTTCAGTT
>JAQZBX010071132.1:0-15294 GCA_029593785.1 Cabassous unicinctus | reverse complement strand
GGATGAGGGATGATGGATGACGGACGATGAATGATGGATGGATGGATGATGGATGATGGATGATGGATGATGGATGTATGGATGATGGATGACGGATGATGGATGATGGATGGATGGATGATCCAAGGACAGATAGATGGATGAATCATGATAGAGTAAATTAATGAAGAAACAGGAATCTGGAGGGAATGAAGATCAATTTTAGAGTTTCTGTAAGCCCTTGATGGCAGGGCGAGTTCTGCAGTCTATACCTTTGTGATCTCAGAGAATGAGAGGGTCACTGGCTGGTTATTGGAGGAGCTGGGCCTGGAGACTTGGCTCCTGGCTCTGAATTCAGGGCTATTTCTACTTATAAATCTGTTTGTGCAGAGAAAGTATGAAAGATCTCAGTATTCTTGATTACGTGGTCTTATAGCAAGTTGCCGACTCTCTTTGTGCTCAGTTTCCCTTTCTAGTCTATGTGTTAACAAGGTTTGTTGCATAGATCTGTGGCCTCCATGTGAGTCAAGTTCTTGTGCACCTGGTACCTGGTACCCAGGAGTGCCCGACACCAAAGAAGTAGCCTTCCCTTTGGGTCCAGGGGACACAGTTTTCGCCTTCTGTAGCACACTTGGCACAACCTCACTGTGAGTCCCTGGGCAGGCTCTTTCACTCCCTAGGCCTCAGTTTCCTGTTCTGTAAAATGAGGGGTTGGACTGACTCCCTGAGGAAAATCTAGCTCTGATTCTCCCTGCCTGGCCTGGCAAATCTCAGCCCCTTTCCTGGGATAAGGCAACTCAGGGCCAACTGTTGCCTCACTGCCTGGCAACCCCTTGCTGGGATGTCACCTGATCCGTGGTCTCCAGAGTCCCCAGGGGCATCTTGGCTCTGTGTGGGCAGATGGAGCGCCCAGCTTGCAGGAGCCCTGCCTATACACGGCTCCCGGGCACTGCGCTTCCTGCCTGCTCTACTGGAGATCTGGCTTAGAGAAACTGTCCACTTTCTGCTCTCTCTTCTTTTCTATGAGCTTCAGCAAATTCTGTCCCCGAGAGAGCAGCCAGGTCGGTGGGAACCAGCGTTTGTCAACAAACTGAACTTAATGTACTCTTCCACAGGAAAAATAGCCCAGGGCCGGCTTCCAGAACACCTCACAGCAGCCCTCACGCCCCACCGAGGAGCAGGGCCCCAGGCACAGCTGAGGATGGGGCTCGGGGCTGGGCACAGGAGGCCGGGAGCCAGGAGACTTGGTGTGACATGGAACTGTGCGGCCCGTTTGCTAGGCATCTTTGAGCAAGCCGCGGAACCTTCCAGTTTCTTCATGTGCAAATGATATCACTCACACTTGGCTAGAAAGGGTTTTTTTAAAGAATTCAGATAAAACATTTAAAAAGAGTCTGGTCAAATGCCTGGCACGTGGAAGTATACTGGCTATTTTCAATACATATATATATGCACACACAGGAAGTTTATATGTATATTAAACAAGATTTATTCATCAAAGAAAATTTTGAAAATGCAAGAAGTATGAAGAAGGAATTAAAAAAGCATGCATAGACTTGCTTCCAGAGATAAGCACTATTGCTCTTTTGAGTGACTTTCTGTATTTTTTTCTATCCATTTGTTTATTTCATGTATATTTAAAAGCTGTAGTCACCTTGCTTTTATTTATTTATGCATTACTTAGCATTATCTCCTAAACATTTTCGTGCCTTCAATAGCCTCGGAGGGCCTGGTTTGAAGTGGCTACACAATAACCCATTGCATGGACGTCCTGTGAGTTACTTGAGCAATCCCCTACTGTTGTTTCCAGCTTCCCGTCACTCCAGCAGTGCGGGCTCAGGGTTTGAAGCCAGGTGCAACTGACACCCAAGTCCATGATGATTCCATTGCCCACCAGGCCTTCTGTGGCAGCTTGCTATCTACCCTAGAGGAAAAAAGAGCATGTTCTTAATCTTACTCCGTCCCAGTGGGTGTGAACCAACTGTAAATAGGACCTTCTGAAGATGTTACTTTTCCCTGAGGTGTGGCCGGTTGAATCAGGAAGGGGCTTTGTCCTGTTCCTGGAGGCCTTATAGAGGTGCCCACAGGGCGAGAGCCATGGGGAGGAACAAGGAGCTGGAAGTCACCAGAGCCTGGAAGAGAAAGGAGAGGACATCGCTATGTGGTGGGAAAGCCAAGGAACCCAAGGATGGCCTGCCAGCCATAACACGACCAACCCTAGGAGGAAGCAGCCTCCTAGCCTCTGAGACCGTAAGGCAAAAAATTCCCATTATTTAAGCCAAGCCATTGTGTGCTTTTTGTCATAGCATCGGGGAAACTTTCTATGGACAGAGGCTGCAATCGCCTGTCAATTGTCCTGACCAAACGCCATCCCAGCTCCTTGCGGGCTATCCTGGGCTTCCCTACAGGAAGCCAGGGGCCCCAACGGCACCCACATGTCACTGAGGAGCCACAGATGTGCCCTTCGTAGAACCTGCATCCATTCCCTTCCCACGTGGCCTGCCTGATGGTAGGGAGGGGAGACAGAGGGCTTGGGGACAGGAGGGGCGATGGGAGATGCCAAATAAAGATGGGCAAGAAGGATGATATTTCCTGAGAAGCCATTTATTTTTTATTTTTTTATTTTTTCATTCCTTCAGGACTTGGCCCAGAGCTTCAAAGCACAAGTCCAGAAGTTTCTCTCGTAAATCCTTGAGCCTGTTTTTGTTTTCCAAAGTGAGAGAAAACCAGCTCCATGTGTTTCTGGTTCTGTTCATTCCACACTTAAGAAAACATTTTTAGGGACTGGGAAGGGTCTCAAGGACTAAGTAGCAGTGGGTGCTGGATGGAGTCATCCTCTTCCTGCTGTGCCTGAAAATGTTCCTGCTGGGAATCTCAGGCAGGCTTGAAAGAGGTGGCCATGGTGGCAGTAGCTTCTAACCACACGTGTTGCAGCAAACTCCTCTTTGACCTCTCTGCAGCATCTGTCCCCCAATCTATCCTCACCCAAATACCGTAGCAATGGTCCAAAATAGAAATCTATCACTTTATTCCCTTTCTTAAGGTCCATAAAAGCTTCCTTTTTGCTTTTAGGGTAAAGACCACACTCCTTAAGCATGACACCTGACCCAACCCCCGGCATGTGTCCTCTGCAAACCTCTCGGTTCTTGTCCCTCCCACCCCTTGTGCCCCACCCGAGTGCCTTGCATCCTCCAGAATCTCCATTCTCTGCTTTCCTCAGGGCCTGCTCCTCAGACTCTCTTGGCCTGGAGCACGCATCCCTGCTCTTACCTGCTTTCACAGGAGCCTTCACCTGGAGGCTCGCTAAAAACAGCGTTGAGCCGTGAGAGCTTTGGGTCAGACAGCCTGTGTGCTGCTCTTGCCACTTTTTATCAGTGTGGCATTTGGCAAATTAGTCAGCCTCCCTGAGAGTCACTTTTCACAAGTGAAAATAGTGCTAACACGTATACTCACCTGGTAGGGCTGTGGTGAAGATGAAAGGGGTGATCACAGAGAAAATGCTCAGAACACTGCCTGCCACGTAGGAAGCGCCCCACAGGTCTGAGTGTATCTTTAAGCTCCACCCTCACACCCTGTGGTAGATCACAGGGGGCTGCAAATTATTCGGTACTCCTCCAGTGGGGGTGGGGTCTACTTTCACTCCCCTTGAATCTGGGATGACCCAGTGACTGTTTTGACTAAGAGAGTATGGAAGAAGTAGTTCAATCTGGGGCTATTCTCTAAAAGGATGGACAGCTTCCCTTTTGGTCTCTTGGAGCCCTAATGGAGAGGCTCTGAGGCCATGTAGAGACACAGAGGTGCTCTCCTAAGCCTAGCTCTCCAGCCATCCCCGCCAAGGCGCCCAGATAAAGCGGCCATCTTGAAAGTGGATGCGCTAGCCCCAGCCGCCCCTGTGGATACCATGTAGATGAACCACCTCACTGAACCCTTCCCACATTCCTGAACCACAAAATTATGAGCAAAATGAAACAGTTGTTTTGAACACGGAGTTTGGGGTGGTTTGCCGAGCAGCAAGAGATAACTGCAATGTCTCCTCAAGGATACTTCCCTGACTTTCCAAGTCTAGGATCTGTGGCTCGTCTGGGTGCTGAGTGCTGCTTGCCTCTACGATACCTGGTCTACATTCCTCTCATAGCTCTTATGATATCATGGCTGACATTGGCTGTGCAGATCATTCAACCTGATTCTGGAGGTAGAATTATCCACAGGATCCGTCAGGGAGAGGGGTCTTCCCAGGTAAGACTTGGGCATGGAAGAACAAAGGAGGATGCCTGCTCCCAGCGGACAGCTCACTCTAAGAAGTAGAGGGCAAGAGCTACACTGAGCATGCTCAGTGATTCTTCTTGGGGGCAGAGAGCTGGAAGAGTTGTGTTTGCTGAGCTCTCTCTACCTAGGAGGAAAAATCGGGAGCACAAAAGACTCTTCTATCCCTGACAGTCACTCAAGCGTTGCCCTCTTGCCACCACTGTGCTTTCGTTCCCTATTCTGTATCTTGTCCTTGTCTGGACTCAAATTTGTGGCTCAATCCCTTTCACAAGACCTCTATATGGAGCATAATTGACCATAAAACTTTGAAGATGTGGAAGGGAATTTATTAACAGCAACAGAAACAACTTAAGATAGGATTATGACTGCCTCTAAGCCCAAAACTTCACTCACCTCTCTGCCATGTTGCTTGGCTTCTCTATTCTCTTTTCTCAACCTCACCCCACCCCACCCCAAATCCGTCATTATTTTTAATAGCTCCTAATCCTTCACCTCTTACTCATTCATGCCGTCAAGATTCTAATTTCAACATCAAGTAGCCTATTGAAGTCATTTCCTAAACAAACATCGCTGCAAAAATGTCACCTCCTTAGCAGGGCTTCTGGGACCAGCATCCTTCTCTCTACCCCCTTTCCTTCTTTATTTTATCCACAGCACTGAACCCTACCTATATAGATTACATGTTACATACATACATGCATATCCATATTACATAGTTATTATTGTCTTCTCCCCATCAGAATATAAATTTGAGTAGGGCAGGACTTGGAGTTAAATTTACTATTAAATCCATAGAGTCCAAAAGAGCACAGACACATCATAGTGGCTCAGTAGTTATTTGCTGTAAGAATGTATAAATGAATGAATTGAAGGGACTATAGTGCCGACTGGTAATAGTGGTTACTACCAGTTTATGAAAATGTCATCCCTATATGTAATTAATGATCAGGAACCTAGTTATTGTTAGAAAGCAGGTATCCCCAGGATGGGTCTGAAATACCAGCAAGATCAGGCACGGGTGAGGAAAGCCGGTGAGCAGTGGAACTGGCTGAGGCACCCCCTCTTGCATCAATCCTGACCCATCCCTGCCCCAGTTCCATGATGAGTCTCCCTCTTCTCCTCGCCCGCTGCCTCCCTGTTCTCAGCCTACCACTCCAGTGCTGAGGTTTGGCAGATGATGCTTCAGAGCTAGCCTTTCCAGGGCTTTTGCATTTTAATGGAAAATCCATGCTCTAAGTCCGTGCCACGGCTCAGACAGAGGGAAGCTCTCTCTCTCGTGGCAGGACAATGTGCCAGAGCAGGGAGAGCTGAGGCTGTGGCTGCCGCACTTCTCTCCTGACAGGAATTCCCTAATAAGCTGTGCGAGACTCCATAAATGTTGGGTAAGACGAGCCCTCCCTGGGCTTGGGGTAGATTTGTGGTTGGTTAGAAGAACCCAAAGCCAGCATTTGACCTCAGGCTAAATCCCCCGAACCTCATGTCCTTGAATTGTTGGTTTTGCATTCTTGCCACAAGCAACTCTGGAAGAATGACCAGACATTCCAGGAACGGAGTGAAAACCAGCGTCAGCCTCATGAGTCTTAGCCCAGCTGTGGGTCACGTCTTGGAGACTGTGGGCATCATCTAGACCACCCACTGTTTCACAGATGGGAAAACTGAGGCCAAGAGGGGCTAAAGCCAAATGAACTAGGAAAGTTGGCTTAGACGCTCATTTCCAAGGGCCAAATGTAAATTTGAGGGGTGGTAAATTAAAGGATCGAGCACTGCTATTAGCACTAGGCAAATAATAGACTCAAATTCGAGTCTGCCACTTCTGATGCTTGTGACTTCAAGTGCGTCCCTTAGCTCTGAGCATCAGTCTTTTCATCTATAAAATGGGATGAAAATATTCACTTCCTAGGTGCTGTTGGGAAAATTAAATGAGAGAATTAGCAGTGCTCAAAGAGCAGTTGAGGGGAGCAGATGTAGCTCAACTGGTTGAGCACCTGCTTCCCATGTTCAAGGTCCTGGGTTCGATCCCTGGTACCTCCGAAAAAAAATAAAAAAATAAAAAAAGCAGTTGACCTCAACTCCAATGGCCTTTGCATCCTCACTTCTATGAATTAAGGGCTGCTGTTATCCCCATTTTACTCATGATGATATAAACTCAGAGACATAAAGTAAGGTGTGCAAGCCACACTGTTGCTATGGGGTAGAAATAGAATCTGAAGTTTAGATTCCTGTAAAAATACTCTCATTCCCAGTATATGGTGAGCAGTTATTAAATATTAGCTCTCATCATGATTGTTTCTAGCCTGTCAACAAAGGTTTATTATGTGCCTGGCACTCTTCTTGGCACTGAGGATACAGAAGTTTCAAAGACAGCCTGAACCCCTGCCTTCAGAGAGGAAAGATAATAAATATCTACTTAAATGCTGTGATGCAGAAAAAGTTATGTATCATAGTAGAGAGTGGCTTGGAGGCAGCAAATGCCTTAGCCAGGGTCAAGGAAGCCCATTCAGAGCAGGTGCCTCTTCAGTTGTGACCTGAATGGTAAGAAAGAGGCAGAAATGTGGCCATCTAGGGAAGAGCTCTCCTGGCAGAGGGAACAGAGAATGCAAAGTCCTGAGGCTTGATGAACTTGGGATGCTTAAGGAGAAAAAGAAGGTGGGTGTGGTGAATGGAAGGAGCCTGGAGGGAGCTGAGGATGGAGAATTAGGCAGGAGCCAGTGCACAAAGGGCCTTGCTTACTGTGGGAAGGAGTTTGGATTGAATCCCAGGTACAGTGAGGGTCTCCTGTAGCATCCGTAGCCTGAGGTGAGGATCAGTTTACTCTGGAGTGTGAGGAATTGGCTGCTGTATGGAAGATGGACTGTGAGGGGATCCCCAGGAAAACGGGGAAATCAGTTAGTGGTTTGGTACACAGTTAAGTGGTGCTGTTGGTGTGATGTGATGGATTTGGGATCTATTCTGGAGGAGGAGCTTGTTTGCTTGTGGTATGTGAGATCATCAGAACTATCACAGATGAATCCTTGGATTGGGAGCTGATCCACTGGTGGAGGGAGGGAAATTTGAAGTTGGGGATCAACTTGGGGGACACGCTAAGCCATTTGACATGGCTCTTAGGTACTAAAGAAAAAATGTTGAATGAGCAGGGATGAATGAGCTCAAGGGAGTATCTGGGTCTAGAAATAACATTTGAAAGTCCTCAAATTTTCTAAAGCATTTGAAGTCATGAAATTGGATGAAATACTTGGGAGGAGAGTGTTGTTAGAAGACAGAAGACAGCCAAGGACAAAACTCTGGAGGCACTTGTGATAAACTATTATATCGGTGGCTCCCAATGAACCACACTTCCTGGTACTCATACCTTTGTGCTCCCCTCTCACACACTGGCTCTGGGCTTAGCCATGTGACAAGCTTTGGTCAATAGGACATTAGCCAGAAGGATGAAAGTGAAAGCTCGTTAAAAGTTTGCACTTTGGGCTTGCTGTCTTGGAATGCTCTCTCTTGAAACCCAACTGCCATGCTGTGAGGAAGCCCGAGCATCCACATGGGGAATCTCACGTGGAGGAGAATCAAAGCCCCAGCTGGCCGCCAGTGCCAACTGCCAGTCATGAGAGGGAAGCCATTTTGGCTTTACCTTAGGAGACTCCACATGAAGCAGAAGAGACTCTCTCAGCCACAGAATTGTGAGAAATAATGAAGAGTTGTTTTGAGACTCTCGGTTTTGAGGTGGTTTGTTACATAGTAATAGATAACCAATATATTCACTCCAACAGGTCTGGTGGAAGAAGAGGAAGCCACAGAGGAGATTGAGAAGGAAACACCAGTGAATTAGGAGGAGAGCCAGGCGGGAGGGGTGTCCTGAGGCTGAAAGAAGAAGCGCCTCCAGAAGGAGAGAGGGAACAACTGGGCCACGCGTTGGTGTTGAGGGTCTGAGGAAGATGATGACAGTGCAGGTCTTTGGTGACCTTGCTAAGTGGTAGAGGAGAAAATGAGAGGTGAACAGGTGGGGACTATGTGTATCCATAACTACGCAACTCAAGTCTTGTCTTGAAGTTTTGTTCTCAAGGAGAACAGAGAAGTGGGGTATTAGCTGAAGAATTATCTGGAATCAAGGAAGGATTTTTAAAAAGAAGTTTAAATGTGGATGGAAAATTTGTTGCAACTATTGCTGTTATAGTTTCCCTTGTCCCCACTCACCCAAACTTTCACCTGCTTTAACTTTTGTTTCTACCGTAACACTTCTCCCATTGTGAACTTGTATATAATTTGCTTATCTATGAAGTGGATTATTTATTATTTTACCCTCCCCCATTAGACTAGGATCTCTCTCTTTTTTTTGTTCACTGATGTATACCAAATACCCAATACTGTGCCTGGCACAGAGTCAGTGCTTAAAATATATCGACTGAATGGACAAATGCATCAATATATGAATGAATAAATGGATGGATGGATGGATGGATGGATGGATGGATGGATGAATTAATGAATATTACTCTGTAAGAATGAGAAGAGAAAGTATTAGAAGATTCAAAAGTTGGTTAGAACAATCAGTGAACCCTATTGTAAATGATTGAATTATAGTTAATAGTACAATTATAAAAATGTTCTTTCATAAATTGTAACAAATGTACAGCACTAATGCAAGGTGTTAGTAATAGGGGAGTATATGGGAACTCTGTAGTTTATGCATGATTTTTCTGTAAATCTACAACTTCTCTAGTTTAACAAAAATGGACAACTAAAAAGCGTAAAGAGAACATGATGTAATCTTTCCCCTTGAAACACTGAGTTTGAGGTTTCTAGGACCTGAGTCTGGGCTCCCCATTTCCACGACAACCCTGAGGGGTGGAAGGGCTGCATGGGACTTTGCAGGAGTTTTCCTCTGGCAGTCCCAGTCCATTCAGATTTTCCAGAATTCCCTAGCAGAGCCCTAGGATATTTCAACTATGACTTACTCTGCTTGGCTACATGCGTGCAGCCACTGTAGAATGCTCTCTGGGTTCGGGAGGCCAGGATCAAGAGCCCTGCATGCTCTTTGGAGAGATGTGTATCCAGTGTGTCTCCATTTGGGGCAGGGTTGGTCTGCTGAGCCCTTGCTGTCTTTTGGGGGAAGTACATGGTAGGGTCAAAAAAACTACACTGAACACTGTTAAACAGGCCAGGATGACTTTATTCGAAGTTGTATGCACTAGAGAAGAGAGAGAAAGCAGAATGCTATCCCAATGGGGGGAGAAGGGCTCAACTCTCTGGAAGCAGAGGGCAGGAGAGTTTTAGGGGCTGGTTGAGCTAGTGGGAAAGTACTGGAGGGGGAGGTCAAGCAGTAGGGTGGGTGGATTATATGGAGTTATCCCCCAAGTTCACCATGGAGGCCAGGTGGACAGATTCTAGCTGGATTCTGTGAGGACCAAGGCTGAGGAAGGTCAGGGCCTAGAACCAAGGATAAGGGTGGCTAAAGTTTTGTGAAGTTAAGGGAAAGTTGAGGCTGTCTTAATCAGTAACAAAAAGGAAGGGGGATTTCTTAATCTATGCTGTTTTCCAAGCTCACTGGCTTCAAGTAAAATGCGACATTGCCACTGGCCCAGGAGGTTACCTTCCTGGAAATCAGGAGGACTCATTAATGAGCTCATCTAATCAGCACTTAATAGCCAGCCTGGTGCTCAAGTCTGGGGACCGAGAGGTGAGCAGCACGTGGCTCCCTAAGGAGGCCAAGTCTCTGAGCAAGGCAGACAAGTCAGCTTGTGGGAGAGCTGCAGCTGCCCTGTGGCTCGGGGTGGACCAGGGTCCCCTCTCAGCCGGGGTGGCTGGTGCGCTTGGCTATTGCACTTCCACCTCCCTGTAATCCCTCCAGTAATTGGCCCTCCACTGATTCGTTTTCAAAGTCTCCCTGAACCTGTTTTCTGTTTCCTGCAGGGACCCTGACTGATGCACACTTGAGGCAATCTCATTCATTCATTCATTCATTCATCGATGCTTCCTCTGTGTCTGGCAAGGTGCTAGACCCAGGGGTCGGGCACGCCCTCGAAGAACGCACAGACAGGTGGGGATCGGGAGGCAGCTAGCTAACTAGAGAACACAGGCGGTGCGCAAAGCGCCCTAACAGTATGCAGGTGGCTGTGGGACCGCAGGGACGAGGCGTCTCAGCCAGACGAAGGGCAGTGGGTTGTGCGTTGGGTAATCAGGAAGGATGAAAAGGGTGAAGCTGTATGAGTAAGGCCTTCTGGGCAAGACGGACAGCACGTGGGTGGAAATGGAGGCACAAGCCCGCATAGACAGAGTCAAGTGACAGAGGCCGGAGGGGCTCGGGGCAGGGTAGATGGGGAGGCAGGCAGAGGTGCCACAGAGGCCCTGGGGGAGCTGAGGGGAACAGAGCACCTTGGTACAGTTTTAAGCAAGGGATGAAGGGATTGGATTTGTGAATTAGACAGTGGTGGCAGGGGTGGGGGTAGGGTGGTGAGCCTCTAGGCACAGAGAGGCAAGCAAGCATTGCTGGGTGCTTGGGCTAAGGCAGTGAGAGTTGACAGGGAGGCAGCCACTCAGACTTGCACACTGATGGAACAATGGGAACCCTGGGGAGGGGACCTCGCTACTGTCCAGCTTTTGCTTCTGAATTCAGTGGTTTGATGAAAAGTGCCACTTACAGAGATTAGGATGACTGAATGAGGTCAGCTTTGGAGAAGAAAGCCTGGAAAGTTTTGTTTTGGAAGTAGGAAGCCAGAAGCCTCTGGGACAGCCCGAGTGGAACTATGGACAAGCAGTTGGGGCCACGGGGAAGCCGAGTCTGCTCTAGAGAGGGACTTCCATTTGTGGGAGGCATGGCAGAAGGGAACTGGCTTTCTGCAGCCACTCCCTGTCTGAGAAAGCTGCACAGACCCCATTCCTCCTTCTGCCACGATCTCCACCTGGCCCTGCCCCGGGGCCTTCCCAATCCTGCATCCACTTCACCAGCCCTCCTCCAGCACCCACATATCTGGCCTTGAAGCTCTCCCCAAAGAAAATCCCACAGACCCCGCCTTTCTGATATCCACTCGAGACACTTGTGACTGATATGAGCAGAAGCTGTACCGTGTTGAGGGAGAAGACAGAATCTTGCTGTAAAATCCTGAGAAACTTTCCAGGGCCCTGACACCAAATCCTGTTGTCTCTGGGCAGAGGAGGAGTGGAAGGAGAGAGAAGGGAGGAAATGGGATCACAGGGCCTGGCACAGGAACCCTCAGAGGAAATAGGTTTTCCAAGTTGGCATTGTGCCACCTGGGCCAGGCCAATAACTGGGGCCGGCTTTATGGCTCCTGCAGCCAAAGATGACAAGTGGAAGTGAGCATCGGGAAGGAGGAGACCTTTGCAAAGCATTTATTTAAGAAAATTCTCAAGGCTCTGGGTATTTTGTTTGGAAATAAGTGAGTTCGTTTTTGAGCTTATAAAGGCGCCCTTCTCTGCCTCGGTGACCTCACACATTCCAGCGGCTTTCAGTCCAGCTTCATGCTGACAACTCCTGCGTGTAAACCTCCGGCCTGGCCTCCTCCTCGGAACCCTAGACTCCTCCGCCCACTGGGGATGATGTCGTAGGCACCCCAAGGCTACCAAGCCCAAACCTGGGTTCTTGGCAGGGCCTCCAAAATGGCCCTCCCACATGCTCCCTGTTCTGGTAAACGGCCCCACTATCCACTTGGTTGCCAACTCCAGGAAACGGGGATCTTTCTTCCTTTCCTTTTCTAATCTTCAAACAAATTCTCTTGACTTTACCTCCTAAATGCATCTTGAATCTTATTATTTCTCTCCTTCTCCATTGCCACCACTCTGGTCCACACTTCCTTCTCTCCTGGCTAGACGTTGGCAGTAGCCTGCCAACCCACTGGTTAGCTTCCATGCAATCTCTGGTGCACCCAGTAGGTGGCCTTTTCACCCCGGAGTCATGTTGCAAAACGTGACTTAGGTTTTGTCACCCCCATTTCAACACCATGCCACTGGCTCTGCATTGCCCTGAGAATTAAGTCCCCACTTGGGCTCGTGCCCAGATTCTGGGCTGCCTCACCTCCTTCGCCCCAAACCACCTCCCCTGTCGCTCTCATTGCCCCAGCCGCAGGGTCACACGGCCCTCACACCGTCACTTCCCCCTCCGACCTTCACCCCTGAGGTGCCCTCTGCCTGGAACACCTTCCCCACGGCTCTGGATTGGCTGACTCGACCCATCCTTCAGATCTTAGCTGAAATGCTGCCTCTTCCAAGAGACTGCCCCAGCCTGCTCCTCTTCTGTCTTTCTGAGCAGAGTGTAACCTCCAAGGCCAGGAACCACGGGTACCTCCCCCCACCACCAAGTAGTGAAAAGCCACGTAACGTGTCTCAGAGTTCAGCGTCAGGCCTGGGTTTGAATCTGTGCTCCATCCCTAACAAATCACTCACTGCAAGTAAGTGACTTCCACTTTCTGAAACTGTAATTCCTTTATTTGAACTTGAATATAATAGTACTTATCACTCAGGGTTTTGATGAGGATTAAATATGATAAAATTTGCCCAGTTGCCTAGTACGGTGGGAGGTACCATGGAAACACTGGGAGTTGGAAGAACAAACCACCTACAAAGCAGAGGCAGCATCCTCGTGTGGCTGGGGAAGTTAAGGCGAGGGCTGTTTATCGCTTGCTCAGGTAGCACAGCATCGAGCTGAAACCGTCTACTGTATGCATGAACTGTGCATCGGCATCCATGCCTTGATTTACATCTATGAAATGGCACAAGTCATGTGTGTCACGCTGCGTTGTGCACGGGAGACCCAGAGATGAATGAGACGTGCTTCTTGCTCTCAAACTGTTCGCAGTCCGGTCTGATGGGGTATCAACCACACCTCGTCCCCCACTTCACCACCCTCCTTGCCAGCTGCAAGCACACATTTCCACCACCTCATCAATTCACCCAGGTCCAAAAGTGGAGGAAAGTGGATGCTGGGGGATTTGTCTGTCACTCTTCTGGACTGAGCCCAAAACTCCAATCCTACAGGTCTCACACACGTTAACCTCTATTGTTTCATTTTTTTTTTTCAACAAATCAATTTTATTGATACATATTAATAAAGCATACAATTCATCCAAAGTGTACAGTCAATGGTATTTGGTATAATCACATAGTTATGCATTCATCACTTCAATCATTATTAAAGCATTTTCATTATTTCCATAATAATAATAATAATAAACAAAAAACAAACAAGAAATTTCCTCACTTCTCAATCTCTCTCTGTTTCTCCTGCTGTACAGAGCTGCTATCTCTGGCTATTGTTGCACAATTACTTATTTGTTTCTTAAATAAATGATATTTAATTATTTTGACTATATCTAAAATGTGGCTACTGAAAAATCAAATGCTCAGACCCTTCAGGGCCATGGCCGATAGTAACACACGCCAACAGTTTTTCCCAAGATCTATTAATACATAAGCCTACCCAATTTTCCTAACTCACAACTCAATAGTTGATGGAATCAGGGATTTTTCCCCCCATTTTTTATATTTCAAAGTTTTCTACAGTGATACTCTGTTTTTTTATAATCACAAAAATAAAATAAGCTTTATTTAAAAAACTAATAAAATCATATGGGCTGAGCAGACACCCTACCTGGGACATACTAGGCCCAAAGGTTTCAGGGTGAAGACCCTGGCTGGCGGGTCACACTGCCCGGGAATGGGGCTCTGACCCCAGAAGCCAGGGGTGCAGGCTCAAACCAGGCCACCAACCAGACGCAGCTTTGTGGAATCAGCCGCAGAAGACACCTTCTCTCTTCTCTGTGTTATCAAGGCAAGTCTTCACTCCATTGTCACCATTCTTTTGCTCACGTGTTGCTCTTTCCACTTAGAAACACATTTATTTTTTTAAAATCGTAAGAGTAATGCATTCACAGGGAAAGAGGAACTCAAACAGTGCGGAAGGCTCAATGATAAAGGGCCCAGGCCAGCTTTGGGTCCATAGTTCCTACGGAACCTAATTCCAGAATATCAAATGATATGTCCATGCTTCCATATATATCACAGTTTATAGTATCTGCTGTCTCCTCTCCTCTGCTCCCAGCCTTCCCCTCTCTCACTCGTATCCTACTTTTTGTTTCTAGAATATACTGAGCACTCTGGGCCGGGGCTCGAGCACTCGCTGGTTCCTCTACCCAGAATACCCTCCTCGCAGATGTTTGCCCAGAGTGCACAGGAACCTCACTCAGGGCTCTGCCCAAAAGGCACCTTTGCAGGGGCCTCTCCCAACCACACTTTCCACAATAGCCACTGCCCCGCCCACCATTCCCCATCTACTTATCCTCACAGCCACCTGGCATTTTATTTAACTTTTTTTTTAAATTGTCTCTCCCCTTTACTAGAATGGAAGCACCATAAAATCAGTGTTTTTGTTTCTCTATTTGTTTCACTTCTGTATTTCCCTTCCCCAAACAATACATAGCACATGGCACGTGCTAAACAAATATTTATTGAATGAATTAATGAAACTGTTCATTCCTTAATATAACTCTGCTTTCTTTCCCACCCCACCACTTTTCTATTGGTTAATTTTTAATTTTTAATTCTGTTGCTTATGCTTAGAAACGTATATATATACACACACATATCATACATATACTTTGCATGCATCAAGCTATTATTCTAGGTCCATCAGATTTACAGGAAACCCATTCATTGTCTATTGGGCCAGATGAGAAAACCAGCCCTGCTAAAGCATCCTTCATTTCTCCTTACTCCTCATCTCTCTTCCCTCTATTGCCTCACAATTTTTATTGGCTACTCCATCACGCAAAGGGTTTCCTCCATTTTGTGATCTTAGTCTGTCCTCCTTTTACCTGCCCCCACCCCTTCATCTATCTCGCAGTTGTTCTCCACCTGCACTGAAGACTTGTCCCTCCAGGTCAGGAACATGCCACTTGCTTTCCCACATGTGCCCTTGGGCCTACTCATTCCTTTCCCTGCTCATTATTATTACCAGCATTCTTACTACTTTCATTTCACTGAACAATGTACAATGGCCATTGTGATGGTTAAGTTCACGTGTCAGCTTGGCTAGGTGATAGTGTCTAG
>JAQZBX010071131.1:0-15287 GCA_029593785.1 Cabassous unicinctus | reverse complement strand
TAGGAACAGGAGATCCTGGAGAGTGACAGGAAATGCCATTTCACTGAACTCTTCTTTTCTGAGAGCCAGCCCTGGTTTTTGAACCACAGGACTCAGTGCCTGTGTCTCTGTGCTCTCCCTGTGCTCTCGCTGCTCTCTCTGTGTTCTCCTGTGTCTACAGGTTTGGTGATGAAAAATCTCTGCCCAGAAAGGAAGACCACGAAGGAGACTCCAATGCAGACCATGGGGGTGAGGCAGTCCACGAGGAAACTCAGGGTCTGCTGAATGTATGCGACTCCTCCTAGCGAAATGATCGCTCCCAAAATAATGCTCCAGGAAAACCAACTGAAACCCCTCTTGGGGGCTTCTGGACATCCATCTTTAACCAGGTTGGTGCAGAAGGGCGCCATGTTGGCCTGGACGGTGCCCACGCCCAGGCCCAAGCCCACCAGCCCTGCGCAGGTGGCGGCGTGCAGAAGCGGGCGGCCGCGGGGCGAGGGCGCCCAGCAGTTGATGACACGCGGGGAGCAGCGGCCCGCATAGGGTGGCACTACGGGGTGTGGGCAGCGCGGGGAAGGCGAGCACGCCGCGCAGGTGGAGCGTCAGGCTGAGCAGCAGGGCGCGCGCCTTGCCCAGCGGCGCCTTTGCCAGCCAACCGCCAAGGGGGACAGGAGGTAGGTGACGCCCCTGAGGAGCAGCAGCGCCTGGCGCCCACCAGCGGTCAGCTGCGGTGCCCACTCACCACCCGGACTCTCCATGCTCCCCATCTATTTTCAATGTAATATTTATGTACTCTAAAGTTCCTTTAAAACTAAAGAAAAAAATTAGTACTATTAACTATTGTCCAGTTTACATCAGGTGTATTTTCCCCATATATCACCCTATTATTAACAGCTTGTATTCGTTTTGTACATTAGTTAAAATTCATGAAAGAACATTCTTGTATTTGTACTGTTGACTCTAGTCCATCCTCTACAATAACGTGCCGTGTGTTATCCCTGAGGTTTCCCCTTTTAACAACATTCGCCTATGTAATTCATTGCTGTGAATTGCTTTCAAAGTAGTTGCTACCATCACCACCATGCATTTCCAAACCTTTACAATCAACCTAAAAAATTCTACACAAATTAACCTTCTACCCCTCCTTCATTTCATAATTTGGTGTGATATTATGACCATCTTTCACTCTTTTGCATATGAATAGTCAGTTCTCCCAGCACCACTTTTTGAACAGACCATTCTTTCCCAATTGGGTGGACCTGGCAACCTTGTAAAAAGCCAATTGTCCATAGATGTGAGGGTCTATTTCTGAGCATTCAATTCCATTCCATTGCTCAATATTTCTATCGCTCTGAGAGTTTTATGTTGTTTTGACCACCTTAGCTTTGTAATAAGCTATAAAGTCAGGATTTCAGAGTCAGCTAACTTAATTCCTCTTGTTTAAAGTAGTTGTTGTCTATTTTGGACCCATTGTCATTCCAAATAAATTTGATAATTAGTATTTTACATTTCTGTAAATAGGCTGTTGAAATTTTCATTGGGATTCCATTGTATCTGCAAATAATTTTGGGTAGAATTGACAACTTAATAATATTTAGTCCTTCAATTCATGAAAATGGAATGTCCTTCCATTTATTTAGGACTTCTTTAATTTCTTTTTGCCAGGTTTTGTAGTTTTTTGTGTATCAAGTACTTTGCATGTTTGGTTAAATTTATTCCTAGATATTTCATTATTTTACTTCCTCTTGTAAATGGAGTTTTTTCTTGATTTACTCCTGAGATTGGTCATTTTTAGTGAATAGAAACACTATGTAAACCTGCATGATGATCTTCTATCCCACTGCTTCCCTGAATTCCTTTAATTGTTTTATTAGCTTTGTTGGGGACCTTTTGGGACTTTCTCTATGTATGATTTTGTGATCTGCAACTGGTGAAAATTTTATTTCTTCCTTTTCTATGTGGATGTTGCATTTTATTTCTTTTTTCCTTGCCTAATTGCTCTGGTTAGAACTTACAGCTGAATAACAGTTGTGACAGTGGGCATCCTTGTCTTGTTCCATATATTAGAGGGAAAGCTTTCTAGTCTTTCATGATTATGTTTGCTGTATCTTTTCCTATATTACCTTTATCATTTTAAGGAAGTTTCATTTTATTCCTACTATGCTAAGAATTTTTTTAATCAAGAAATTTTAAGTATGTACTGGTTTCAATGTACTGCTTAAGTATGTTTCACAGATAATTAAATCTTTGGACTATTCAAATGCCAGTTGAGCTCTGAATCCCAGCAGAGTATCTGACACCTCCTACTCCCCAGCTATTTGGGCTTGCCCTGTACAACCAACAAAACAATGATGATGGGCAGGTCCCATCCCAACATATGGGGAGTGTTTGCAGCTGCTGACAGGAAAACCCATCCCATCTGCCCTGTGATATCTTGGTCTCCTCTCAACCTGGGGTTGTCAGAGCCCCATTTGGTGGAAGAAATGGACACTGATATAAAGATAGTGGTTTACCAGGGCACTTGAGAACTGTTCCAAGCCCATGTTCTAGGCAGGCTTTTTAATCTGCCCAGCAAGTTTCAATTGCAAAGTTACCACTTGTCTGATAAAGTAAAAAAGTTTGAGCATTACAGATGCTGGAAGAAGACTGACTACCCGGGGGAGACATTTGCTAGTCAAGGAGAAGGAGGCACAGACCCTGACAAGAAGTCCCTCCGCTGCCTCTGTCTGCACCAGCCTCTTGAAGATAATACTGTTTTCAGAGGGTCCACACTTCTACCTGCAGGCTGGACCCCTTTGCCCTCCTTCCAGGGCTGATGTGGCTTTTACATGCTCATTGCTCACAGAGTGAGTACGGCAGGTGTCCTGGGCTCTGAGGATGTTCAGGAACAATACCCCCTGGCATTGACATATTGTTGAATTATAGAACTGTCAGAGAGTTACAAAATGTGTATCAGATTATTTCTTCATATTTTATTTTGACCTATAACATGGATATTCTCATTGGCATTAAACTCAATTAACAGAAAATGTTATGACAGTTTCAAAAGCTGAATTTTTTGCAGCATTGCTTAGAATATTTAAATCTTTCATTTTACAGAATGTGCTGGAACTCAGGTGGGGCTGGAGTAGAGATGTGGTGGAGAATTGGAGTTGAGATGTGATGTGTTTTTTTGACAAATGCTGCAGTCTCTGGGCTTACATTCATATTTTGTTGTACCCTTTTTACTATGAATGATCACAAATGTACAAATAATTATACAGCTTAGTGAATCACTTGAAGCTGCTCAGTCTTGTATCTCCACAAGGTCAGGAAAAATGAACTTGGCCTTCCCCCAGGAAACCCTTTATATAGCCCCACTCTCCCTGGAGCAGCAGCCACTCATCTTGTGCTTAGACTCAGATCTCCAACCACTCTTTCATGGGTTATTCCCTAAATGTGGATCTGTAGAACTAAAGTTCTGTATTTTTAAAATATTCTCTTCTTTCATGAATATATAATTTCCATATGTACAGACGTAATTTTCTTTTATATTTTATTTTTTTTACTTTTTATTTTTTAAAAGATACTTAGGTTACATAAATGTTACACAAAAATTATAAGAATTCCCATGTGCCCCACCTACCACATCTCCCATAACATCCCACATAAACATCTCTCATTAGTGTGGCAGATCACTGGCAATGGATATACACATCCTGGGGCTTTGCCATTAAAAATGGACCATGGTTTACATTGTAGACCACACTCTCTCCCACACAGTTCTGCATGTTATATGATGATATAAAATGCAGACCTAAATTTCAATGCTCCCTGCTTGTTTTTAAAATGCATAGTTGTATTGTCTAGTGATAAAAGAACAGATTTTGTATAATATTTTCATTGTCAGACAGTGTAGTTAGCATGTATTAATGATTAATAAACACATGAAAACAGACTCATCCTCATCAGAAGACAAATTTCATCATTCTTAGGGAACTTGTCTCTACATTTCCCAGATCTAACAGAGCAGAGGGATTGGCGTCAAAGTGTTTGCACTTTCAGCATTTTTCCTAAACTTTTAGCCTGACACTATGGGGTTCCTATTTCCCTACTCTATATGCCCAGCTCTATCTACCAATGTGTTCTAACTATTGTAACAAACAGCCCCAAACTTCAATGTAATAAAACTATATCAAGAGAGGACTATAGCTTGCTCACCCTTGATTATAAGGTGTTCTGGGAAGGAGTGGCATCTGATTCAGACAATTGCTCAGGAACCCACCCACACACCAATTTGTAACAAGCATTCCTAAATGGTAGAAAGAAATGTAGGTGCAGAAAAGGGGAGATTTGCAATTCCAAACTGGGTGTATTCTAATTAGCCAGGCCAGCAAGCAGCATAGTTTATAGCTGTGCACTTCCCATTTGGCATCATCAATCATATGGCCCTACCTGATATCAAGGGCCTGGAATGTATGTTAATTGTGATCACAGGAGGTAAGGGAACAATTGTGCATGTAGACAGGACATCTATCCCTGCTAAGCAGTGTCACTCTCTTTCTCTAATACAAACACACAAAGACTATCTGTCTTATTTTTAGAAATACTATCTGGAGGTTTGAAAATATAACCCTATGAGATTTGGTGTTTTTTGTTTGTTTGTTTGTTTTGTTTTTTTAATTTTTAATTTTTATTGTGGGTAAAAATCAAATTTTTCACAATATATACCAATATTTGTAAAATGATATATAAATACATATGCATATATGTGCATTTGTTTACATAAATATTATTTGTTATATATATATACATATATAGGGCAATGGTGTGTCCAGGGATCAGTGCAGGGGGCTGTCTTTCCATTTTCTGATTCATTTGCAATTGTGTGTTGAATAAAGATGAACATGAGAAAAAGTTTCCAGTGACATTGAGGAAATAAAATGCACTGGTCATCGTTAAGGTAGTGAAAATTTTGTGGACAAATGTCAGATAAATCACCCAAAATCAGATGAGAATCAGGGAGGTTGGAGGGTAAGACAGGTTAGAGATAAAATGCTGGCATTCCTTGGGCAAGTAACTGAAAACACACAGTGGGGCCTCCTTTCAGTCTGGCCTCAGTCCCCTGGGTCCCAAGGCCAACTCTGCACCGTGTCCTCTCCAGAATCCCAAGCAAGCTAGTGTGAAGACACCAACACTCATGCCATTGGAGGCAGTTGGACTTAGAGGTCTAACGTTGGACTCTTAGGCCCATAAAAGTAAAATCTGAACTGAGTTTGGAAGGAGCCACAAGAGCCCAGTGGTTTGAGAGGGGACACCATGGAAGGACCCTTGTGGTGAGAAGTGTGAGGCTTTGTAGAGCCAGATACAAGTGAAGAAGCCTCAGGATTCTACAAGACAGAAGACAAAGAGGAGCAAGGATCTTTAGGAGGAGCAGCTTCTGTGCTGGGGTAGAAAGACTTCTGGGAAGATAGAAGTTGTCATTATATTGAAGGCACCATATACCCCAAGGGAGCTCACTGGCATGAAAGCATCTCTTTTAGTTGTTCATTTTAGAAATGGTGTTCAGCTGGCTCTGTGGGAATTTTCAGGATGTCAAAGAGAGTCTGTGAAAATATTCACATGGTTTGTGATCATCATATAATAAGGAGTGTCAGTGGGTGTAGAGGCAAGTCAAAATGTGGAACCATGATAATGGCATTGCTTGGGTGGATGATTGTGTGTGAGGGGAGAAGGAGAAATTAAACCCAGTGGAAAGAGAGCAAGGAGTTTCAGATCATTGTGAGTGGAAGGATCGGTGTTTTCTATGAGTTCTAGAACCAGATGGTGGCACTGAGGTATTGGGGTGTGTGAGAAGCCCACACCACTACCTCTTTTCTATTGATTATATATTCTGGTACCAAAATCCACTTGGTGATGCCTCTACATGTATTCTTGTACAACAGAGGCTGAAATTCTAAGAATTGCACTTCCCAGATTCCCTGTTCCATGGAATTTCCAGGCAAAGACACATTTATCAGTTATCTTTGCTTGGGTGAGATTTGGATGTGGGAGGCAAGCCAGTAGTTTATCACTTTTTTCCCATTTGCTGGGTAAATATTCAGTGAAGAGACAATGGAGAAGCAATTTATTGGAGACATTCATTTTACTATGTGCAGTAATCAACTTAGAAGAGATCTCATGGCTATTACAGCTCCTACCACCACCAGAACCAGTACAGAAGCAGTATCCCCAAGTCTTATTCCCAGTCCCTCTGTGAATACAGGGCTGTGGAGGCATCATGTATTCCATGCTGTTGAATCCAACATTTCTTATTTTAGGTTGAGGACAGAGCAGATAGTGTTCAATGGTGATGGAGTGTGGAGGTCAAAGGAAATTTGTTGCCCTTTTTAAACACTAAAGTCCATGATTTAAATCCAATTAATCTTAAAATCAATACCATGATTTCTTGTTTATCTCATTGGACACATATCAGAGATGTGTTGCTAAAAATCTTGATGTAGGCAACTTAAATTAAGGATGTCATATTGGTTTTCCAGACTGCCATGGCAAATACCATATATTAAGTTGACTTCAACAAACTGGCATTTATTGTATCACAGTTTCAGACTTCAAAAAAGCTTGCTTCCTCTCATGGTAGGTAGCAATCTATGCTGGCTGCAACCATGGTGGTCCTTGGCTTATTTCTTCTGCTTTCCCTCACCTGGAGATGCCCTCTACTTCCTCTTCTGGATTAATGTGACTTCCTCCTCCTGAGCATTTTTCACTTTGTATAGAAACTTGTAAGCCATATTAGTACTCACCCAACATCATTCAGTTGGGCTACACTGTAACTTAAAATAACATCTTTAAGAGATCTAAGTTACAATGGGTACACTCCACAGGAATATGAAATTAGTCTAAGAACATGTCTAATTTGGGGTACAGAACTTAATATACTACGGTTTACTCTCAAACCCACCACAAACATGTTATTCCTACAAGCAAAATACATTCACCCAATTCCCATAGTCCCAAATCATTGTCATTTCTGTAGCAACTCTAAATTCAGAGTCTTATCAAAATAATTTGTGGATATGGTCCATCCTGGAGAAACATTCCTCTTAAAGTAATTATGCTTTGAAACCCAGAAAACAAGTCATCAGTTTTAAAAATAAAATTGTGGGACAGGTATATTATAAAGCGTGGGAGGAAAATAGTGTTTAGGAGTCCCAAGCAAGGATAAAACTCAGCAGGGCAAGCTCCATCAATTCACAAGGTCTGAGAGATACCTATGGCTTCATGATTTGTCCTCCATGCCTACTAGAGGGACAGCACACCATTTCTAAGCATTTGTGCAGGGGCTATGCTCTCCTTGAATGCAGGGCCTGGGCCCACTCACTCTGAGCACTGGATTTTCTGCCATATTGTGTGAAAGTTGTGGTGTAGACCCCAACTCTCCAAACATTGAGGAAATGGCTGAAATTTCCCTGGACACCTGGGAATAGTCCCTGCACCCCCTGAACTTTGGGATCATGGCTAAACCTTCCCTAGACATTGGGGCAGAAGGCCTGTACTCTCCAAGCAAAGGGGTGGACCCATCATTTTCAAAGGCCTGAATGGACCTTCTCTCTTGGCCTAAGGAGATCTTTTCAGTCCAGATATCCACTTCCATGTTTCTTCCCTTGAAGTTTTTCTTCTTTCAATTCATTCTTTCTCTGTTTCTTTCTGTCCAGGATGGTATTGTTTCTCTACATCCAAAATTCTCAAAGTCCTGCTGCTTTGCATGCAGTTTAAGGAATTCCTCACCATAAGACAAAATGCCTTTGTGCATATCCTTCTTGAATAATTGCATTTCCAATTCTCATTTCCACTGAAATTGTTGACTGGGTTCATGTTCAATAACACCTGTTTAGCACACAGTTCTTTAGCCAAGGCTCTCATCTGGACCTGTCCTCTGGGAACTAAATAACCAGAAAGTCTGGAGTGCCCCAGTAGAGATATTCTGGCCCTAGGCCAAGAGCATGTTATCTGGATAGGCTGAGGTTTTTGTGAATTATTAGTTCCTGGTTCTTTTGTGCTTAAGAGTTCGGCTTTCAGCTTATTCTTTTCCTCTCACATTTTACTCTTTGCTGCAAGAAGAAACAAGCCTTTATTTTCTATATTTAGCTTAGAATTCACCTCACCTAAATACCTAAGTTTATCACTTCCACGTTCCACTTTCAATCCAATACTGGGATATAAATAATTCAGCCAGGTTATGTGCTACTTGAACACAAGAATATCCATTCCTTCAGCTTCCAATAACACATTAAAATTTTCTTTTTACATCTTCATTGAACATAAGGTTGATATCCAAATTTCTAACAGTCTCTTAAAAGCCATCTATGACTTTTCTCTCAAGTGTCTTACAATTCTTCCAGGCTCTAAACATTAAAGAATTCCAAAGCATTTTCCACATATTTAGGTAATTTTTAAGGCAGCACCACTTTCTGGTAACCAAATATGTCTTGATTTACCAAATAGCTATGAAAAAATACAAGAAAATGAGAATTTATATATGGTAATTTCAGAGATTAAAAACTTGCTATCACTAGGGTGAGAAGGAATGTGGGCAGTCTATAACAAATATTGGGTTCCCTTGGTTTATCTCCTGTTTCTCACTACATGCTGATGTCCTATCCTTTCTGTCCCATGTTTCTGGTGACTTCCTGCTTCTGCTTTTATTCCCTCTTTTCATTCCCCCATTAATCTGGATAATGGCACAACTGAATGAAGTTGGGCCACACCTTAACATGAAATAATTTCTTCATGAGATCCAATTTCCAAAGGGTTCACACCCACAGAAATGTGTATTGAACTTAATAACATGTCTAAATTGGGAACATAATTTAACATTAAACCAATGGCAAACCCCGCTAAATACTTGAGATGGTTAAGTATAAAAGGATGACCCCAGGATGTGTATATCCATTGCAGGTGATGTGCCACACTAATGAAAGATGTTTATGTGGGATGTTATGGGAGGTGTGGGAAGTGGGGAACATGGAAATCCCTGTAATTTTTGTGTAACATTTATGTAATCTAAGCATCTTTTAAAATAAAAAAAAAAGTAAAAAACGATGGTGACCCATCAATCTTAACATATGGGTCTGGGGACTTTTGTTCATTGCAGCACAACTATTACTTATAAGATTCCTTGTATTATATTCGAGGGTTATTGATGCAAATTAACATGATGAAATTCTTCTGACATTTTTGAGATGATGAATGCACAACATTGTGATTATACTATATCACACTTTACACTTTGATTATACTCTTTGGTATGTGAATATATCTCAATAAAATCCTTAATAAACAAATAAATAATTGTGCAAGAATCGCCAGAAATAGCAGCTATGTACAGCAGGGGGAATAGAGAGATTGAGAGGTCAGGAATTTCCTTGTTTGTTTGTGTGTCTGTTTTGTGAGTGTTTATCACTTCAATCATTATGAACACTCAAATATGTGATTATACCAAATAAAATTGACTGTACACTTTGGATAAATTGTATGCCTTTTCAATATGTAAAAAAAAAAAATGGTTTGTTTAGAAAAACAAAAATTCTGACCTCACAGTTGCAGAAGTTAGAATTCTGAAACCAAGGTGTCAGCAAGGCAATACTCTCTCTGAAACCAATAGGGGAGAAAACTCCTTTAATTTCCCTAGCTTCTGGTGGTTTGTTTGAAACACTTGATGTTCCATGACTTGTAGATGTAGCACTTCTCATCACCAGCTCTGTCCATGCATGTTTTTATCCTCCCTATGGATGTCTTTGTACACTCTCCCCTTTTTATAAGAGAGATAACACCAGTGGATACAGAGACAAGCCTACAAAAGTATGACCTCATTTTATCACAATTACTTCCATCTGCAATTGGGCTATTTTCAAATAATACCATATATTGTTGTCCCGGGAGAATTCAACATATGAATTTGGGGGGATCACAATACAACAAATAGCACACTTTTGTGTTGTTGCATGCCCCAGAGTTGTACAAAGAGGCAAGTATTTGAGAATGAGTAATTTATTTTTGAATGAGCCAAGGAGTTACTGGTAAGGTGTGTACCAAAGAGATGGGCCATTGGAGGAGGTCAGTTCACCATGTGATAATAAGCATGCTAACACTTAGAGCATTCCTGAAACTTGTTGATGTGACTTGAGAGATGATTTACAACCTGCATCAATGTACTGGGTACCAAGAATAAGGAACTGAGAAACCTGAAATGTGAAAGTCTTTCCTCAATTTTAGGTCCACAGTCAGTAACTCCTTCATTCTGTCTGCTACAGCACATGGGACACACTTACCTCTGCCTAAAAATAAATTCTTCTGGCCTCAGACAGAACTGCCTGCATTAGGCAGCCCTTGTTGGGAGTGAACATGAGGAGATCTTCTGACCTAGCAAGTGGTCACTGTCATAGTACATTATGATTTAAACAAGGATTCTTTGCCGAGCCCTGGGACCTCAGAAGTTACTCTCAGACTTTGTTGAAGGCTTTACATGATATAACTGCTAATAGTTCTGAAGGAAAGAGGGCTTTAGCTTGAAGTTCTTTTCTTATTTGGATTCTTTTAATTTTTTTTTCTTGTCTAATTGCCCTAGTTAGAACTTCTAGTACACTATTGAGTAACAATGGTAACAGTGGGCATCCTTGTCTTGTTACCGATCTTAAAGGGAAAGCTTTCAACCTTTCCCAATTGAGTATGATGTTGACTGTGGGTTTTTCATATATACCTTTTAGCATATTGAGGAATTTTCTTTCTATTCCTATCTTTTGAAGTGTTTTTATTAAAAAGTGATGCAGGATTTTGTCGAATGCCTTCTCTGCATCGATTGAGATGATCATGTGGTTCTTATACTTTTGAATTTGTTGATGTGGTGTATTACATTGATTGATTTTCTTATGTTGAACTAACCTTGCATACTAGGAATAAATCCCACTTGGTCATGATGTATAAATCTTTTGATAGGCTGTTGGATTTGATTTACCAGTATTTTGTTGAGAATTTTTACATCTATGTTAATTAGAAAGATTCATCTATAGTTTTCTTTTCCTATAGTGCCTTTATCTGGCTTTGTTATTAGGGGGATGTTGCCTTCACAAAATGTGTTGTGTAATTTTCCCTCCTTTTCAATTTTTTGGAAGAATTTAAATAAGATTGGTGTTGATTCTTTTCTAAATGCTTGGTAGAATTCAACTGTGAAGCCATCTGGTCGTGGACTTTTCTTTGCTGGGAGATTTTTGATGCTGGAATCAATCTCTTTAAATATGATTGGTTTGTTAAGTTCTTGTATTTCTTGTAGCGTCAGTGTAGGTTGGTTGTGTGTTTCTAGGAATTTGTCCATTCTAGGTTGTCTAGTTTCTTGGCGTATAGTTTCTCATAATAGCCTCTTATGATTTTTTGTCATCTGTGGGGTCATTTGTAACTTCCTCCCTTTCATTTCTGATTGTATTTATTTGCATGCTCTCTCTTTTTTTCTTTGTTAGTCTAGCTAGGGTTTTGTCAATTTTATTGACCTTCTCAAGGAACCAGCTTTAGGTTTTGTTGGTTTTCCCTATGTATTTTTTGTTCTCAATTTCATTTATTTCTGCTCTATTCTTTATTATTTCTTTCCTTTTGCTTGCTTTGGGATTAGTTTGTTTTTCTTTTTCTAGTTTCACTAGTTGTTCAGTTAAATCTTTGATTTTAGATCTTTCTTCTTTTTTAATATATGCATTTAGGGCTCTAAATTTCCCTCTCAAGACTGCCTTCACTGTATCCCATAAATTTTGATTACTTGGGTTCTTGTTTTCATTTCTCTCAATATATTCACTGATTTCACTTGAAATTTCTTCTTTGACCCACTGATTATTTAGGAGTGTGTTGTTCAGCCTCTACACATTTGTGAATTTACTTTGTTCCTCTCTATTATTGATTTTCAATTTCATTTCATTATGATCTGAGAAGGTGCTTTTTATTACTTCAATCTTTTTATATTTATTGAGAATTGTATTGTGAACTAACATGTGGTCTATCCTGGAGAAATATCCATGGGCACTTGAGAAGAATGTGTAACCTGCTGAGTTTGGATTCAGTGTTCTCTATATGTCTCTTAAGTCAAACATGTTTATCATATTGTTCAAGTTCTCTCTTTCCTTGTTGATCTTCTGTCTAGTTGTTCTATCTAATGATGTAAGTGGGTTATTGCAGTATCCAACAATTATTGTAATTATGTCTATTTGTTCCTTCAGTTTTGCCAGAGTTTGTCTCATGTATTTTGGGGCACCCTGGTTAGGTGCATAGATATTTATGACTGTTATATATTCCTGGTGGATTGTCCCTTTTCATTAATATATTATGTCCTTCTGTATCTCTTATAACATTTTTGCATTTAAAGTCTGTTTTGTCTGATATTAGTATAGCTACCCATGCTCTTTTCTGGTTACTATTATCATGGAGTATCTTTTTTCAGCCTTTCACTTTCAGTCAGTTTGTATCCCTGGGTCTAAGGTGAGTTTCTTGTAAGCAGCATATGGATGGCTGATTTTTTTAATCCATTTTTATCAGCCTGTATCTTTTGATTGGGGAGCTTAATCCATTCACATTCAATGATATTACTGTAAATGCACAATTTACTTCCTCCATTTTATTCTTTAGTTTTCATATGTCATCTTATTTTTGTCTGTCTTTTTACTCTTTTGGATATCCTTTCTGCTATTCTTTCTTCTTTACTCTCCTCCAAGCCTCTCTTTCTTTTTTCTTTCAGGTTCTAAGGCTTCCATTAGTATTTCCTACAAAGGTGGATTCTGTTTTGCAGACTCTCATAGTTTCTGTTTGTTAGTGAATATTTTATACTCACCTTCATATTTGAAGGACAGTTTTGCTGGATAAAGAATTTTCAGCTGTCAGTTTTTCTCTTTCAGTTTCCTGATTGTATCACACCACTGTCTTCTTGCCTCCAAGATTTCTGAAGAGAAATCTACACTAAGTGTGATTGGACATCCCTTATATATGATGGTTTGCGTCTCCCTTTCTGCTCTGAGAATTTTCTCTTTATCTTTGATATTTGACATTCTGAGTAGTATGTGTCTTGGAGCAGGTCTATTTGAATTTATTCTGATTGGGGTACAGTATGCTTCTTGAACACTTAATTTCATTTCTTTCATGCGAGTAGGGAAATGATCAGCTTTTGTTTCCTTAAATACTCTTTCTACCCGTTTTCCCTTCTCTTCTCCTTCTGGAACTCACATGACACATATGTTGTTATGTTTTGTGCTGTCATTCAACTCTTTGAGCCCCTGCTCAATTTTTCCATTCTTTTCTCCCTTCAATTTTAGCTGTTCTGTCTTCAGTGTCTCTTATTCTTTCTTCTATCATTTCAAATCTGCTGTTGTGTGCCTCAAATGTGTTTTTTATTTCACCTATTGAGTCCTTCATTCCCTGAGCTCTGTTACTTTTCTGTTCAGGGTTTCAAATTCTTCTCTGAGTTCACTTAATATCTTCTTGATGTCATTTATCTCTTTAACTATGTTGTCTTTCAACTCATTAATTTAATTTTGGAAATATGTGCACATCTGACTGGTTAGTTCTCTCAAATTTTGCATCTATTCTGGGGCTTTGAAGTATTCCTTTCCTTGGGCCATATCTTCTATTTCTTTGTATGGCTCATAATTTTTTGCTGATACCTAGGCATCTGATTAGTAGGTAGTTTACTCAGATGCTCATTTTTTTTTCTCTTTTGTAAGGGTTTAGTGGCAGGAGGCTGTGGGTTACCACTGCTCTTTGATTTTTGGCTCGACCTGAATTGTTAGGATTGTCCTGCTGGTTGCTCAAAACTGGGCACTGGGCACTAGGCCCAGTAATTGGTTGTAAAGTCACTTCCTAAGGCCTTGGGCAGGGAGGGTATAGAAGCTGGAAAAAGCCTCTCTTACTTATTTTTAATTTTCTTGCATGCACTTCCTTGATCTGCCAGGTGAAGGTGCTCTTTGACAGCTTTCAGTGCAATGTCTGGACAGAGTGTATTTGTTGCTGCACAGACTAGAACAATGTGATACTGCTTCCTGTCTGGAGGAGAGGAGACTTGTAAATCAAACTTTCTCCGAGACAGTTCTCCAGCCTTCTCTGGCAGACCCCTCTTTTTTCCTGGCTAGAAAACATTTCTATTCCCCTCTGAGTCCTTAACAATGAGTTCCTGTTAGTAGAGGATGAGATTGGGAGTGTTGTATATCTTTAGCCCCTTGCAGGTTCCAAGCCAAACAATGGCTCAGCCCACCCAGCCTGGGAAGGCTCTTGGGACACAGCAGACCAAATTTGTCAGTCAAAAGCTGAGTCTGCCTTACCCTAAGGCCCTCTCTCTCCCCTTTCCTGGAGCATCTTCAACAATTAGTCCCAGCTAGAAGAGAGGGCGATTTCAAGTGTTGGATTTCTCGAGTCCTTCATGAGCTCCCAGGGCAAACCAGAGTGTGGTCTCACCTAGTCCAGAAGGATTCCTGGGACAGACCAGACAAAATTTGTGGGTCAGAATCTGAGTCTGCCTTAGGTTGTGTCCTTCTCTCTCACCTTTCCTGGGGTGGTAGGTCTCTGGAGCTCCATTTGTCTGTTGTCATGGGCCCCAAGTCATGAGAATTCTATAGTGTCTTTAGTGTGGGGGAGGGCACCAGGAACAGAAGCCACTGGTTTCAACTCACAGTTCTGTCCTCACAATTTCCCTTTTTTGTCCCTCTTTTCTCTGGATGGTGTCCAGCTTTTGCCTCCTGTCCTAAACCCTAGAAGACCTTTTTCAGGGCTGTTTCAGCCTGTTCTCTAGTTATTTTTCTGCAGGAGAAGAGATTCCCATGTCTTACTAGTCTACCATCTTCCCAGAATAGCCTTAAATTTTTAATTATGAAAAAAATCATTCTACTAATAAAATAGATGGAACAGGGGACATTTAGGGGGCAATGGAAGTGTCCTACAAGATCTTGCAATGATGGGCACAGGCTATGTTAAATATCATCAAAACTTATAAAAGTGTACGGTCTAAAATGTAAACCATAATGTTAACCATTGACCATGGTTAGTAGCTATGTTTCACTATTTATAGATCAGTTGTAACAAATGTGCCATCCACATATAAGAAGGTATTAATATGGGAAGGTGGAAAAGGAGGAGGATGTTGGGTATATGGGAGCCCCATGTATTCTGTATGTGACTTTACTGTGACCTATATCTCCTTTGAAAACAAGATTTTAAAAAGGTAAGACACTGAGGAATAAATAGAAGAAAATGTTACTGTACATACAGGACAACAGATATTAGTGATGTAAGGCAAAATATGAAAAAAA
>JAQZBX010071130.1:0-15285 GCA_029593785.1 Cabassous unicinctus | reverse complement strand
TATATATAAGACCTTTAGAAGATATTATTTTTAGATATGGTGTGAACAAATTGAATGAGGTTAGGCATTAATCTTGTTCCTGGATGCATTATGAAAAAAAAGTCATGTGGTAGAATGAGAAGCTGGAAGCTTACAAAATCCAGAAGAGGAACCGGAGGATATTTCATTATGAAAGGAAAGCTAAGGAACTAAGGATTGCCAGACAGACATAATACTGCCAACACCTATTCTGAGAAATCATAAGTCAATAAATTCCTGTTTTTAAGCCACCCTTTTGTGTGGTATTTGTCATACCAGTTTGGAGACTAAGAAACTTTTTGATATTGGGAAGTAGGTGCTATAATTACAAACACATAAAAAGATGGAAGTTGCTTTGGAATTAGGGAATTAAAAACGTGAAGAATATGGAGTTCCAAAAAGAGAAAGTCTAAATTGCATTGCAGAGAATATTGCTGTGATTACAGATAACACAAGAACTTTTGATGGGATTTTAGAAGAAAATGATGAATGTATTATTAGAAACTGGAGGGAAGGTGATCCTTATTATAAAGTAGTGGATAATTTGGTAAAATTGTGTCTGATTGTAGGATTGAACTTGGAACTTGTAATCAATGAACTTGGACATTTAACTCAAGAGGTTTCCAAGTTATTTGTAGATGGTGCAGCCTGATTTCCATTGAATCAAATAGAAAAATGCTAAAGGAAAGGGATAAAATGAAAGTTAAACTATTAAGCATGAAGGAAGCAGAAATTATTGATTTTGAAAATAGCATCTTATTCAGATAATGCAATCTGAGAGTAGGGCCAGAAATTTCTCTATCAGGGACACCACTGGGCTTTCAGGAAGTTACTCTCAGAATACTCAGTTACATACGATGATTTAAATGAACAGGAAATTACTAAAGAAAGTATCTGAACATTGATCAAGCAAGCCATTTAAGTTAAAGACAAGATTTAAAGTGCAGTTACAAAGAAGGAGTCGTGGAAAGTTCTTTTATCTGATGTTTGGACACCCTTTAATTGCATAAAAAGCTGACAGAATTTTACAAAATTGATATGAACAGGAGTATACTACCAACTTGGACTGAAAGGGACAAAGAAGGGATAAACAGAAGGCAGAAGGACTTAATGGACAAAAGCATTGATAAAGAGAACTGGACCAAAAAGTACCTCTCCTGCTAAGACGGAATGCTCACCTCTTTGTTTGGAAACAGCCACACAACCCCTGTGCTTGATGGGGACAAGTCATTTCACCTGGAACTTGGAGTAATTGGTATTTGAACCCCAATATATAGGGAGAATAGCAAAACTCCAATGCTCTAGTATGCTGAGTCCTATACCCCTGCATTCAGTCAGAGTGTGGCCATGATTTTGATTATTTCAAAGGTTGGGACCTACACTCTTATCTTCTGGGAGACTGCACAAGTGCTTAGAATACATGTGGGTGCTTCTCCTGAAGTGGAGAGAGCAAATTATTGATTCTAAGGCTCTTAGACCTTGTAATCTAATATACTTGTGACATTTAACCTCTGTTTACCTTCTATTTTCTGCCTTCTGAAATAGGAATGTTTATCTTATGCCTATTATCATTGTATTTTGGGAGGAAAGAAATTGATTTCCACATTACAACTCTCCATAAGATGGAGTAAAATTCCTTTCCAGGAAGGGGGACAACTGTAGCTAATATTGATTAGACTTTGGGTTCATAGGTTTTTCTTAGAGGAATTAATGATTTTGAGATATGATGGATTAGAAAACTGTCTTTCTGGGTCCCAGAGATTGAACAGTGGAAGTAAGAATTATGTACCTTAGGAACAGAAATAAACAAACAAAAAAATATGTTCTTAATGTTAATACATTGCTATAAGTGTGTAAATAGGACCTTTTCAAGTCATTATTTTTAGTTAAATTGTATCCCATTCTACAGGAATGAGGCATCATGTAGAGAAAACCAATTTGGAGAGTATGGTAAAAGTCAATTAAGTCCTGGAAGAGAAAAGAGAGGACTTTGACATGTGATGGGAAATCAAGGGACCCAGGGATTACTACCAAATATGAGAGTAGCAAAGCCTTCTATCCTCTGAATCCTTGATCCAATAAATTCCTGTTCTTAATGCAACAAACTGTGGTATTTGTCATAGCAGCCAAGAAACTGGCAACAATTGTGGTCTATTTACTTCATTGTCTTTTATTAGATACATCAAGTCTGGCTTTCAAAAAAATTAAGACATTCAGAAAGCAAAACACAGTTTGCAGATACAGAGGAAAGAGCAGAACCAGTATCAATATGAGAGATACATTAGCATTATCAGATCAAGAATTTAAATACCTATGAATAATATGCTGAGTTCTAATGAATAAGTGGGCAATATAAAAGAGCAGATTACTATTGTAAACTAAGGCAGGATACTGTAAACTTACACCTTTTATTATTTTACCTAAATTGTATTTTCTAATTAATTTTGTGTATTACATATAAGAGATTTATTAACTAGATAATTTAAACATTTTATTACTTTTGTACTTTTTAATCATTTTCATACAAAATAAATGTTTGTATTGTTTCTTAGGTTTAAAAAACAGTATTTAGTTTGAAATTTTAAGATATCTCATGATTTACTATTTAGCAAAAATATTCATATAAATATAATTTTCCAAGTTGATAAAAATAGAAGACCCCAAGACCCATCAAACCACAATAAAAATGGAATAATGACATGCCTCAAAATTTTGATTATCCCTTCTTTTTTTAATAAACATTTTTATTTTTATAAAGATACTTACATTACATAAATGATGCATAAAAAACATAGGGGATTCCCATATGGCCTGCTTTCTACACCTCCTACATTTTCCCACATTAACGACATCCTTCATTAATGTGATAACATTTGTGACAATTGATGAAAACATTTTGGAGGATTACCACTTCGTGTCAGTAATCATTTCCATTGTAGTTTACACTCTCTCCAGCACAATTTTGTAAGCTGTTACAAGATATATAATGGTCTGTATCTGTCATTGCTTTTTCATTCAGGAAAATTCCCAAGTCCTAAAAATGCCCCCAAATTAGAAGGATTTTCCCTCTCTTTCCCCTCAGAACCTCCATTGGCCACTGCCTCCACATCAATGATAAAAGCTCTTCCTTTCCTAGAATCACAATAAGTCTATAGTAGAATAACAGTAAATCTAGTCTAGTCCATCATTCATTCCCCAATCCTGAGGATTCTGTAATGGTGATACCCACTCCACCTGTATTTGAGAGGGGGCTTAGATCCCATGGGGCAGATGGATGGGAGTATCTTGCTTGCAGTTTTAGACTTTCTATTCTTTGGGAAATCGTCATTGTTCATCATTATATCCTTGTTAGTTGTCCTGGGGGTGAGTCCAACGAACTGGAGATTAGGGGTTGCAACTCTATTGAGATTCAGGGACCAGCTGGCACATGGACAGCACAAAGATTTAAGATTCTTGGAAACACACCTATTAATTCTAGTACTAGCTATAGATACAAATAAGAGGGACAGAAGACCAGTGTCTAGGTAAACCCCCACTGAGTACAACTCTGATACACTGGGGAGCATTAATTGCAAAGTAGGGCTCACTGTCAGGGCACCAAACTCTTGAGTTGTCTGCCCTGCCTATAGTGTCTTGATGTCTCCAGAGCCCTCAGGAGATTTGCAATTTGAAGCAATATTTATTTTGGCAGTCAATGAGATCCTGCTGGGATATGCATAGTGTAAGTTCAGGAATGACCTCCTGACTCACTTTGAAGTCCCTTAGCCATATAAACTCATTTGTCTTTGTCCTTTCCCCCTTTTGATCAAGGTCTTTTTCCAGATGCATTGCTAGTTGGCCATTGGTAGTAATCCCTCAGTCCCAGGGAGGCTTTTCCCCAGGAGTCATGTACTATGCCAGGGTGAAAGGTAATGCATTTATATGATGAGTTCAGCTTCAAGAACGACCATATTTGAGTAACAAGGAGGGTCTCAGGTGGTAACCCTTGGGCACCCTATAATATAGGCTGTTTCAATTTCAAAAGTATAGGTTCATAAGTACAGTCATCAATATCAAAGGCCCATCGTCCTTCACTAGTCACTGCCCCTGTAGTCAGGGGATTCATGCTATCCTATTAGAAATATGGCAGAGCTCCCCATAATGGAAATTTGATATTATTTCATTTATTGTGTGAATCTACACCCACACTGACAATACATGAATACATGTATATGCCTTATAGGTATGCCCAGTGTGAAACTCCTCCCATGCATCACCCATCACTGACACCCCACACCAATGATCCTCCCTTGCCACAGTTGTTACCCTTCTGTGATCCAAAACTTCTATGAAAATGAAGCCAACAAAATAACCAAATAAAATTAATTAGAAAATGAAATAATAATGAGTTTTAAAAATAACAAATACACAAAAAAATTTAAAAATGGAGTAATAAAAATATATAAATTTTTAAAAATTGACATTATGTCTTTCATCACTGTAAGATCTGTTATCTTGTATGTACAGTGACATTTTCTTCCATTTATTCCCCCGGTTTCTTATTTTTTTAATTTTGTCTTGAAAGAAGCTTTAGGTTACAGAAAAATTATGTACAGAATATAGGGGATTCCCATAAACCCAACATCTTCCCTATTTTCCCTTTTCCCTATTAATAACATTTTACATGTGGATGGTCATTTGTTACAATTGTACAAATATTGAAACAATTCTACTAGCCATGATCAATGATTTACATTATGGTTTACATTTTGGGCAATACACTGTTATAAATTTTGATGAAATTTAACATGGCCTGTATCCATCATTGCAAGATCATGTAGAACAATTCCATCACCCCCCAAATTCCCCATGTTCCATTTATTCTATTCCTTCCTACCTTTCCCCTTGGGATCCACATCAACCACCAATATTCACTCCGTGAAGTACAAGATTCATAGTTACTTACAACAATATTGATGGATTGGCATACTGGCAGGTCCTCCCCTATTAGACACTGTTTCTGCCCTTGAAAGACTCCTAACCCTCTATTTCAGAACATAGCAGGATTCCCAAGGATGGGAGTCTAACATCTTCCCACTCACTATGTTGTTGCCACCCACTGATACAACACACTGTGACAAGATGAATACTCACAAACTCCCTAGAATCCTGCTTCAAGTGCACCTTTTCCCATGTGCCCCCCACTCCAAAATCCTAAACCAGTAACCCTGCCCTGCTATATTTGCCAAAAGAACATTCCCAACTTTGTAGTTTCAAGCATTTACCCAAAAATGGCCAGTGGTCCCCTGTGATCTCCCCCAACTCTCTCCCCATTTCCATGACAGTCAAACTCACCCTCCAAACCCTACCCACTCACAAACCAGCACTGCCCAACCGAGTAGCATCACTGCACCACTGTCATGCCCATTAGCTGCACAACTACACCCTTCCAACTTAAAAATTTTCCCCATATGGGCATTGGTTCACAAGCTTCTTCTCCCTTTCTGTCTCCTATATACCTATCTTCCAGGCTCTAGCTCTGTGAGTCTGCTCTATGTCCTTAATGGATATAATTGAAGTAATGTAACATTTGTCCTTCAGTGCCTAGCTTGCTTCACTCAACATAAGATCTTCAAGGTTCATCTATGTTATCCATGCTTTAGTACTACATTCCTTCTTATGGCTGAGTAATATTCCATTGTATGTATATACCACAATTTTTTTATCCATTCATCTGTTGATGGACATTTGGGTTGTTTCCAACTTTTGGCAATAATGAATAATGGAGATATTAACATTGGTGAGCATATATCTGTTTATATACCTGCTTTCAATTCTTCTGGTTTATACCGAGCAGCAGAACTGCTGCATCATATGTCAGTTGTAGTTAGCTTTCTGAGGAACTGCCAAACTGTGCTCCCCACTGGCTGCACCATTCTACATTCCCACCAGCAGTAGATAAGGGTGCCCATTCCTCCATGTCATCTCCAACACTTGTAGTCCTCTGTTTTTTTAATAGCTGCCAGCCTAATGGGTGTAAGATGATATCACATTGTAGTTTTGACTTGCATTTCCCTAATATCTAGTGATGTTGAGCATCTTTTCATGTACTTTCTCATCATTTGTATTTCTTTTTTGGAGAAGTGTCTATTCAAATCACTAATCCATTTTTAAAAAGGGTTTGTCTTTTTATTTTTGAGGTGTAAGACTTCTTTATATATGGTGGATATTAAACCCCTATCAGATATATTGTTACCAAATATTTTCTCCCATTGAGTAGGCTGACTTTTTATTCTCTTACCAAACTCTTTTGAGGTGCAAACTTATTTAGTTTTGAGGAGGTCCCATTTATCAATTTTTCTTTCATTTCTCATGCTCTGGGTGTAAACTTCATGAAATGATTACCTAATACAAGATCTTGTAGATGCTTCTCTATGTAGCTTACAGGAACTTTATGGCCGTGGCTCTTATATTTAGATCTTTGATCTTATATATTTAGATCTTATATTTAGGTTAATTTTTGTACATGGTGTGAGATGATGTTCCTCTCTCATTATTTTGTGTATGACTATCCAGGTCTCCAAGTACCACTTGTTTACAAGGCAAATCTCTCCCAGTGGAATGGGCTTGGTGGCTTGTCAAATATCATTTGACTGTATATGTGGAGATCTATATCAGAACTGTCAATTCAATTCCTTTGGTTAGTATGTCTATCCCTGTGCCAATACCAAGCAATTTTGATCGCTGTAGCTTTGTAGGATGTTTTAAAGTCAGGTAGTTTGTGTCCTCAAATTTCATTTTTCTTTTTCAATAAGTTTTTAGCTATTTGGGGCCTCTTGCCCTTCCAAATATATTTCATAATTAGCTTTTCCAATTCAGTAAAACTGCTGTGGTAATTTTTATTGGGATTGTGCTAAATCTGTAAATCAGTCTGGGTAGGATAGATGTCTTAATGATATCAAGTCTTCCTATCCGTGAACAGGGAATATTTTTCCATTTATTAGGTCTTCGTTGATTTCCTTTAACAGTGTTGTATAGTTTTCTGCAAACAAGTCAGTACAACTTTAGTTAAATTTATTCCTAGGAATTTGACTCTTTTAGTTGCTATTATAAATGGGATTTTGTTCTTGATTTCCTCCTCAGATTGCTTATTATTGGTGTACATAAATGCTATTGAATTGTGCACTTTGACCATATAACCTGCTTCCTTAATGAAGTCATTTAGACTGTCTAGAAACTTTATTGTAGATTTCTCAGGGATTTCTATCTATAGGATCATGTCATCTGCAAATAGTGAAATTTTCAGATTTTCCTTTCCATTTGGATAACTTTTATATCTTTTTCTTGCCTAAGTGTTTGAGCAAGTATTTCTAAACAATGATAAAAAAGAGTGGTGACAGTGGGCATCTTTGTCTTGTTCCAGATCTTAGAAGGAAAGCTTTTAGGATTTCACGCTTGAATATGATGTTAGCTCTGGGTTTTTCATATAAACACTTTATCATTTTGAAGAAGGTTCCTCCTATTCCTAATTTTGGAAGTATTTTTTATCATGAAAGGGTGCTGTATTTTGCAAATGCTTTTCTACATCTATAGAGGTGATCATGTGATTTTTTTCTTTCGATCTGTTTACATGGTATATTACATAGATTGAATTTCTTATGTTGAACCATCCTTGAGCACCATGGATGAAAATCCCTTTATCATGGTGTAAAATTCATTTGATGTGTTGTTGAATATGATTAACAAGTATTTTGTTGATGTTTTAGCATCTAAGTTTATTAAAGAGATTGATCTATAGCTTTCCTTTCTTGTAGCATCTTTGCCTTTGTTATTAGGGTGATGTTGGCATGAGTTAGGCAATGTTCCCTCCACTACTATTTTTTGGAACAGTTTAAGCAGGATTTGTGTTAGTTCTTTCCATAATGTTTATTAGAATTCACCTGTGAATCCGTCTGGTCCTGGGATCTACTTAGGTGGAAGGTTTTTGATAACTAATTATTCTTGTTGCTTTTGATTGATCTGTTGAGTTTATCAATTTATTCTTTTGTCAGTGTAGGGTGCTTGTGTGTTTATAGGAATTTGTGTAGTTCCTCTAAATTACCATCTTTTTGGCACACAGTTTTTCAAAGTATACTCTTATTATATTATTTCTGTGGGGTCATTGGTGATATCCCCTTCCTTATTTCTTATTTTAAGTATTTGCATCTTCTCTCATTTTTTCTTTGTTATTCTAGCTAAGATTTTGTCAATTTTATTAATCTCAAAGAACAAGCTTTTGGTTTTGTATATTTTTTCCAGTGCTTTCTTATTTTAAATTTCATTTAGCTCTGTTCTAATCTTTGTTATTTCCTTCTTGATACTTGCTTTGGGGTTAATTTGTTTTTTGTTTTTTTTTACTATTTCCTCCAAGTGTGCAGTTCGGTCTTTGATTTTTGCTCTTTCTTCATTTTCAGTATAGGAATTTATGGCTATGAATTTTCATCTCAGCACAGCTTTTGCTTCATCCCATTCGTTGTTACACTGTGTTGTCATTTTCCTTTCTTTCAATGTAGTTATTGATTCATTTTGCAATTTCCTCCTTGATGCACTGATTGTCTAAGATTGTGTTGTGTATGTTCCATACCTCTGTGCCTAATCTGTTTTTCTGCCCCTTACTAATTTCCAGCTTCATTCCATTGTGGTCAGAGAAATTACTTTGCATACTTTTAATCTTTCTGAATTCAATAAAAGTTGATCCGTGGCCTAGCATGAAGTCTATGTGGAGAATGATCCATGTGTGCTCAAGAAGAATGTAAAACCTGCTGTATTTGAGTGCAATGTTCTTTATATGTCTATTCAATCTAGATCCTCTAACATTTTATGGAAGGTCTTTGTTTCTTTTTTGAAATTATTTGATATGTTCTAAGTAATGGTGATAATGGTGTATTAAAGTCCCCCAGTATATTGGTGAGGCATCTATTTCTCCACTTAGTTTTTCCAATGTTTGTCTCATGTATTTTGAGGTGTTCTGGTTATGTGCATAAATGTTTATGATTGTTCTTTCTTCTTGATAGATTACCCCTTTTATTATACAGTGTCTTTCTTTGTCACTTACAATAGTTTTGCATTTAAAGTCCATTTTGTCTGATATTAGAATAGCTACTCCTGCAGTTTTCTGATTATTGTTCGCATGTAAATTTGTTTTCCAACCATTTAGTCAGCTTGCATCCCTGGGTCTCAGATGAGTTTCTTGTAGACAGCATATAGATAGGTCATATTTCCTTATCCATTCTTCAAATCTGTGTCTCTTGATTGGAGAGTTTAATCCATTAACATTCAATTTTATTACTGTCAAGAATTACTTACATTATCCATATTTTTTAGATTCATGTATGCCATATATTGTTTTTATTTCTCTTTTTAGTTATTCTTATATACTCCTCCCACTCCCTCTTTTTAGTTTTTTTCTTGCAACCTGCAAAACTCTTTTTAGTATTTATTGACAAATTCTCTTAATTTCTGTTTATCTGAGAATATTTGAACTCTCCCTCATTTTTAAAAGCCAAATTTGCTGGATAGAGAGTTCTTGGCTGGATTTTTTTTCTTTTAGCACCTTAACTATGTTATATCATTGCCTTCTTGGCTCCATGGTTTCAGATGAGAAATCAGCCCTTCATCTTAACAAGCTTCCCTTGTATGTGGTGGATCTCTTTTCTCTTGCTTTTTAGTTATCGCTCTTAGTCTTGTGCAATGGACAATTTAACAAGTATCTATCTTGTGGTAGGCCTGTTTTGGATTTATACTGTTTGAGGTGGTTGCACTTCTTGGACATATACATCCATGTCCCTCAATAGAGTTGGGAAATTTTCAGATATTATTTGCTATAATACTTCTTCAGTCCCCTTTCCCTTCTCATCTCCCTCTGGAATGCCTATAATGCATATGTTTGTGCAGTTCATGTTGTCATTCAGTTCATTAAGTCCCTGCTGGATTTTTTCTATCTTTTTATCCATCTGTTCTACTATCTGTCTGATTTTAGCTGTATTGTCTTCTGCTTTGCTGATTCTTTCCTCTGCCTGTTTAAATCTTCTGTTAGGTGTTTCCAATGTATTTTTTATTTTTTTGCAGTGTGCCATTCATAACCATCAGGTCCATTATCTTTTTATGTATATTTACAATTTCTTCAGTATGTTCTCCCAGTGTCTTCTTAATATCCTTTTTCTCTTACTTCACTTTATTTATTTGATTCATGATATTTGTTTGGATATCCTTGATTATTTGTTCTACATTCTGTGTCTTCTCCTGTTTTTTAGTTTGCTCATTAGACTAGGCCATGTCTTCCCGTTTGTATGTATGTATGTTTGTATGTATGTATGTATGTATGTATGTTTGTTTGTTTGTATGGCTTGTAATTTTTGTTGGTGTCTAGGCACTGTTTATATTGGTGGCTTATTTGGTTGATTAGCTTCTCCTAATTTAGGCTTTTATTTTATTGTTCCTTTTTGTGTGGTAAGGTTAATTTTTGACACTTGGTTCCTCTTATTCAATATCCTTTCAGTTATATGTGTCCCCTTGAAAAAATATTAGGACCAGAGAAAAAGAAAGAGATAAATAGAGAAAAATAATAATAGTAGTAATAATACAAGGAAAGGGTAGAAGAGGAACCCCTGAAGAGCTAGGAAACTAAGTAATATGAGTAAAAAGTCATAAAAAAAAATCAATGGAGTAAGAATAAAAAGAGGAGTATGGAAAAAATAAAACAAGAAATAAAATAGAGAGAAAAACAGAAAGAATTAAAAGACTGGGCAGATAAGAAGAGTACTTAAGGAAAGAAAGAAAAAAAAATGGAGAGAGAGAAAAAAAGAAATAATGAAAACCAAACAAGAAGTAGTGGAATGGAAGAAAAGCAACAGAAGTCAGAAGACAGAAAAATGAAGGAAAAAATAGAAATAGAATAGGTTGAAAACATGTAAAAGAAAAAAAAAGATACCAAAAAAGGCAAAAACAAATAAGAAACAACCAAAGAAACAACCCAGGAGAAACAGCCTTCCCTCTTAGGCCCCTAGGGACTTTCTCAGGCTGCTAGTGCTCATCAATTAATCACCCTGCACGTTGCCTCCGCAGGTGATATATTTAGTTTTAGTGAATGAAATAAAGAAAAAAGAAAGAAAATATCCCAAAAGCCATAAAAAATCAGTAGAAAGACTGTCTATAAGTTCCCTACCATAAGGTGCTAACTGTGTGCCTTATCTCTCCCTGGATTCCTCCTCTTAGGAGGTAGTGGGACTCAAACCAGCAATCTTCTACATGCAAGGCAGGAAATCCTGAACTGCACTATAGCACGTCTATAGACTAAATAGGCTTTTGAAAGCTTATCAGGCTTCTCCTGCTTCCATTTCCTTTAGGTGAGTTGGACTTCTAACAGTTTTCAGGGGCTAGGCTAGTTAGGTGCCGGTCTCTATGCCCTCCCTAAGTTCCTTTCTCCCAGGGTGGCTGAGCAGATTTACCCCACCCTCTCCCCAGGTCCACCTCAGTGCTAGCTGGTATTCTCCCCAAGATTCAAAGGGCCTCAGGTGACCAAACCCACAGAAAGGAAACCATTCTCCACCCATCACCAGACTCATCTTCCTCCCAGGGAATGCTCCCTCCCACTCAGCTGGCTACTGAGAGCCAGAGAGTCCATGGCAGCTTTTTGGCTGGAGTGTGGGGTTTACCCACCCACTGTTTCCAGCCACAGGGACAAGCAACTCAAGGTGTTCCCTTGTGCTCTTTATCTCTTTGTCCAGCTCAATCCAGACCAATGCCCTGCAGCCTCCTGCTCTGTGGATTTCCAAAACAACTCACTCAGGTAGGATTTTGTCCATTCTCTGCCTTTTTTTGTGAAATAGCTGAGCAGTGCCTACTAACATTGATGCCATTTTCATGGAACTTCTGTTTATCCCTCCTTGATAAAAACCCTCCCCTTCCCCATTGGTGTAATGGTCATCTGAATTAATGTAACTGAAAAAAACTTGGTGTGCTACTGTTCTTTTACTTTTATTGATTTTATTTATTCATACTCTCTATCCAATACTTTACATACCCTCTCCTCCTTAGGGCTCATACCATGGTACCTCTAACTTACTTCCTATATCTGTGGATATGCTATTTTTACATGTCATATTGGCACCATAAAAACTTTATTCTTCTTTGTCTTGATTATTTAAGTGACTATAGTGTTTCTAAGGTTCTTCCAAGTTTCAGCATCTCTCAGGGTTTCATTCCTATTGCTGAATGATGTTACATTTTGTCTATGTAATCCATTTTGTTTACCTATTTCAGTTGATGGAGAACACTTGGGTTGTTTCCAACTTTTGGCACAGTTTCTAATTTTGTTTGCCTATTTTGCATTTATGTTGTTTTTCTTTTTGTTGTAACATTGAAATCAAGTTTATATATTCTGGATTTTATGCACTCCTCTGTTATAAGGTTTGTAACTACTTTCTACCATTCTGCTGGATGTCATTTACATTCTTGACAATATCCTTTGACGGACAAACATTTTTAATTTTGATGAAGTTCAATAAATTTGTTGTTTATTTGTTTATTGTCTTTGTAATGTCATATCTAAGAATCTCTTTACCTAATCCCAGCACTTCTGAGGCTGCAGACATTACACTGTTGTAATCCATATATCTATACATCCATATATCAAGTATTAATTACCAAATATAATTTTATGTTCTTTAAAATAAAATAATAACCCTAATGGAAACTATGAAGTTGCAATTTACAATAAGTATGTTATGGGGAATGCTATCTACCTGAATCTATAAGGCAGTTGATTTTCCTTAAGATATATTTATACCTCACTGGCAGCTGGTTCTTTCAAATCCAGGACTATTTCACTTTTAATAATATAGAAAATATGTTCAAGGGCAATAAAAATATTGTGCTGATATAAAAACAACCCAAAGCAGAGATTCATTGTTTGACTTTTCATCTCTAATAAATATTAAATTTTGGATTGCAATTTAATTTGCAGAAGAAACTGACTTACTAAGTTATACTGGTATTCATTAATTAATTTGTACTCATTTATCAATTACTAATAAGTTCTTAGAAAATGCTAAGCATGGGAATAATTAAGATATATACATAGGCTTCTTTGAAGTTTACATATAAGAGAAATATAAAAACAGATCATCAAGATTCAGTGGAGGGGAGGGAGGCAAGATGGTTGCAGAGAAAGGAGCTCCAACAGTTAGCTCATCCTACAGGGCAGTTAGTAATCATGCAGACCTATCTAAAGCACATGTATGGAACCCCCAGGAGACCAGAAGATTATAGTGTAACAACCTTGAATTAATGGAAGGAAGAGACTACCCATTTTCAGTAAAGATTCACGAGTAGAGCTTTCCACCCCAGTGCCCATCCTGTGCTGTCTCACAAGCTTCCTTGGGAGCTATTCCGTGGATGGATTTGGAAGCTCCATTTCCAAAAATCAGGGGAGGAAGAAATGGTTGGACACCAACTTTAACTACTGATAAGTAAATTTGGTTGGCCAAAGTATAATCATAAGAACAGCTAAAATTTGAACCTGTCCAAGTTGGAAAGAGGCAGTATCTGTCATTTAACTGCCTTCCACATGAGGGGAAGTTAAGTTGATTGAAAATCACAGTAATGATTTTCACTGGCTTCTTTCCCAGGTCAGATTGCAGCTCCAGCCTAGGCTCCAGCCCCACTTCTGGCATGAAGGAAGCAGGGGGACTTTCAACAACCTATCCGGGCAACTGCATGTGCTTTCAGCCAGCACTGACTGGATAGTTAGGTACCTGAGGCTCTATCCACACACCCCAATAGGATAGGAGGGGAGTTGTCTTTCCTAAGACTCTATGTTTACTGCAGGCACTTTCCATCCACATGGACTGGTTACACATTCTGGAGGCTGTATCCCCAGCCCTGGCAGGAGAGGAGGGGTGCTGGTGTTCCATCAGTTTAACTATACAACTTTGGTCAGTTTTGACCCTGATGTCCTTCCTGCACAAACCAGCAGCTCAATCACTGTCCCAGGAAGGGGAGGATGGAGCATGAAGTTTCATGAGTTTTTCTGGGCAACTACAGATGGTCTTGGTCTGCACAGCTTGGATTGTTGGACATGGCTGTGGTTCTGCCGGGGGGGGCAGGGGAGAAGTGTGGGGAAAGCTTTATTGGCTCCTGGGCCAATGTGGGAAGCTTCAGCCTCCAAAGAATACTGTACCAACTACATACCCAGCTCCTACTATACAACCACCAAGGGAAAAAAGGCAAGAAAGCCCTAAACCAAAGAGATAAACTACACCCATAACAAATTCATCTAGTAAGCGAGGTGCCAAGACACGAACAAAAAATTGCAATGCATACCAAGAAACAGGAAAATATGGCCCAGTTAAAGGAAGAAGATAAGTCTCCAGATGACATAAAGGAGTTGATACAACTAAACATAGATGTTCCAACAAACCTCCTTAATAAATTCAATGAGATGGTTAAAGAAATAAGGATAATAAGAAGAATGTGGGAGAGCACAAGGAAGAATTTGAAAGTATACATAGAAAAATATCAGATCATATGGCAATGAAAAGAACAATAAATGAAATAAAAAAATACACAGGAAACATACAACAGCAGATTTGAAGAGGCAGAAGAAAGGATCAGTGAGATTGAAAACATGGCCTACAAAAGCAAACGTACAAAAGAATAGATAAAGAAAAGATTGTAAAAAGATTGAACATGGTCCCAGGGATCTAAATGACAGCTAGAGATGTGCAAACATATGTGTCATGGATGTCCCAGAGGCAGAAGAGAAGGGAAAAGGGGTAGAAGGAATATTTGAAGAAATAATGGTAGAAAATTCCCCAACCCTATTGAAGGACACAGATATCAGTGTCAAACAAGCATAACAGACTCCCATCTAAATAAATCCAAACAGACCTACTCTGAGAAACATATTAATCAGAATTTCAAAGACAAAGAGCAAATTCTGAGAGCAGCAAGAGAAAAGCAATTCATCACACACAAGTGATAACCAATAAGGTTAAGTGTTGATTTTTCATCAGAAACCATGGAACAAAGAAATAAGTGGTTTGATATAGATAATATACTGAAAGAGTAAAACTACCAGCCAAGACTCTTATTTCAGGCAAGACTGTCTTTCAAAAATGAGGGCACATTTAGAATATTCACAGATAAGCTGAGAGAGTTTATAGCCAAAAGACTGGCTTTGCAGGAAATACTAAAGTGCATGCTACAGCCTGAAAAGAAAATACAGGAGAGAGAGGCTTGGAAGAGAGT
>JAQZBX010071129.1:0-15290 GCA_029593785.1 Cabassous unicinctus | reverse complement strand
GATAAATAAAATAAATAAATCTTTAAAAAAAAAAAAAAAGAAAAGAATTGGAGAACAGGGTACACCATACACTCTCCATACTTTGGGCTGGGAATCCTAAGAGCTACCGCAAAGAGTAAAGGTGCAACAGTTGACCAGCCTAGGCAGGGTCTGAAGCTCATCTCTGAATCATCTTAAACCCAGAAATCTGGATTAAGGTGATTGCCATAAGGAAACTTAAATATTCATTGGAGATGTATAACATCTTCAAAGGCTTCAAATTACTTTTGTATTTTTCAAATAATATATAATAAAATACAATCAGGTAAATAAAGGTACAAAACTGACTGAAAATCAGGAGAAAAAAAGACAACAGAAATAGACCTCATGTATCTAACACCAAAGAAATGATACTGCTTACATACTAGCCATGATTATCTTCTTAAGCTCTCACTACTCTTGTCAACTAAGATATTAAGATGCTTTTGTTTGTCTTTACTTCACAGTCTATTTTGTTCCTTCATGCTCTGTCTCACACCTTCCTTTCTTATCCCTTCTATCCAAGGTCATATCTATTTGTTCATTCTGGAAGAAAAGCTTTTATCAATTCCCAGGCACTGCTACAGGTATAAGATATAATGAAAGGCTTCTGTAATCCTGCGGTATTGGGGATGTTGAGAGAAAAAGGTAACTAATATCAGAGAAGGAGTCTGGAGTGACAAAGTACCTGGGATTATGTTTTGGATATAGGCTTATTTGATGGAAAGAACATAACTGATGGCAGTGTAGATCAAGAATGCGGATCAAGAAACAGAACACAGAAAGTCTCATACGCTACTACTGGGAATGAAAAATAGTAAAACCACTGTTAAAAAGAGAATGTTAGTTTCTTATAAAATTAAACCTACAATTAGCATATGACCCAGCAATCGTAAATGCCTAAGTATTTACACTTATGTTCAGACAAAAACCTGTACACCAAAGACTATAACAGCTTTTACTCATAATTACCCCAAACTGGAACAAACCAGGTACCCTTCAGTGGGTGAATTAATCACCAAACTTTGGTACATCCATACAATAGAATACTAGGGAACAATAAAAAGGAATGAACTACTGATTCATACAACAACTTGGATAGACCTAAAATGTATTTTGCTAAGTGAAAAATGCCAGAACCAAAAGATAACATAATTTGATTCCATTTATATGACATTCTGGAAGAGACAAAACTTTAGAGCTTGAAAACAGACCAGTAGTTTCAATTAATAGATGATGGTATGAGGGGTTGACAACAAAGGGCTGCATAAGGGCATCTCAGGGGCAATAGAACTATTGAGTAAAATGACTATGGCAGTAGGTATACTTGAGATATAAATGGTACACAAGATTTCCTGAAAAACACCAAGAAAAGCTGGATAAAATGAGTTAATCTTAAAAGAAAGTAAAGAATACCCAGAGGGATCACAATAAGTATTAATCAGAAACTAGCGAGGTAAACATGCTGTAAAGTCACAGTCACCACTGGGACATTTGCTGTGTTGAACTGCCTAAATGTGTGCATTTTAGTGGTCTGACAAAATCCAGGAGACAAGTCCTCTGGCTCACAAAAGGTCAGGGATTATAAGTGAACCTGTTTACAAAACTGGAACCAGCTAGGGCCAACAGTTCAGGGGAAGGAAAACAAAATCCAACAAACTTGAAATGAAAATGATAAACATTTCAGTCTTGGCCATTTTAAGGAATTTTAATTTTACTCTGAGATAAGGAGGCACTGGGGGGCTGTGAGAAGCATGGCAAGATCTTTTATTTTAAAAATGAGTCATTCTGGTTTCTTTGTTAAAACAAAAAACAAAGAACAAAAAAAACCCACAACACAATAGTTTACTGGAAATAGCAAATTCACAGAGATAAAAAGTAGATTAGATCTTTTTTACTTTATTTTACTTTCTCTAAATTATTATGTATTTTTTTTCTTATGTTTAAACCTATCACTATTATTTCATTTTCCTATTAATCGAATTTGGCAATATTCTTGGCTTCATTTTTGAAGAGGTTTTGGATCACAGAAGGGTTATGACTATGGCAGGGTAAGATCAATGGGGTGGAGTGTCAGTGATGGGGGATACATGGGAGGAAGTTCACCTGGGCATACATGAAGGGTATATAAATATGTTCAAATGTTCATGGAGCATTGCCACAGTGGGTTGAGATTCACACAACTGAAAGATTATTGAATTCCCATCCTGGGGAGCTCTGTCACATTCTCTAATGGAACAGCAACAATCCCCCAAGTGCAGGGAAAATGACTAGTGACGAAGGATGGTCCATTGATGGGCCTTGATGTCGATGACTATGCTTGTAAGCCTTTTGCTCTTGAATTTGCAACTTAGCCTAGTGTTGGAGAGTGCCTAAGAGTTGCCTCCTGAGAGCCTCCTTGTTGCTCAAATGTGGCCTCTTTCTAAGCCAAACTCAGCATGTGGATGTATTACCTTCCCCCCAGTGTGGGACATGACTCCCAGGGATAAGCCTCCCTGGCACCAAGAGATTACTACCAAGCACTGGCTGGTGATACAACTGGAAAAAGATCTTGAATAAAAGGGGAAAAAGTAAAGACAAATGAGTTTATATGGCTAAGAGACTTCAAAGTGAGTCAAGATGTCATCAGATAGGTAACGCTTATGCATGTCTCAGCAGGATCTCATAGACAACCAAGGTAGATACTACCCCAAAGAGTGGGGATCCTGAGGGCTCTGGAGAAACCCTGGACCTACAGTCATGGCAGATAGCCATGACTCCAAATATTTTGCCTGACCACCTACAAGAATGCAAGTGCCACTTAAGAAGAAGATGAGTAGACAGGTATATATACAAGTATGGGATTCAGGGGGAGATATATTGATTAGAGATATGAATTTGGGAATCATCACCAAAAAGATGACATAAATCTTATGAGATTTGATGAGATTAACCATGCAGTGTCTTTGGATAGAAGTGGGAAGGGAAAAGGGAAGTTTGAGGATTTAGTCCTATAGCACTTCAATATTTAGAGGTAGGGTAGATAAGAAGAAGCCAGCAAAGAAAATAAGGAAGGACTCAAGGTAGTAGAAAAATTTAGAATGTATGGAATCCCAGAGGCCAAGTGAAGACAGTGTTTTAAGGTAGAATAGTCTACTGTATCAAATTCTGGAAGATGAGGTAAATGGTGGCTTTAAATTTAACGAAGGCTTTAAAAATATTGACGTGCTCTTCACAAGAATAGTTTTGGTGGACTAATAGGGGCAAGTCTTGATTGAAGCAGATTAAAGAGAGGATGGAGAATATCTGGATATAGGGAGGAGCAAGTAGAATTCTTTTGAGTTTTGTTATAATAAATGGCTGAGAAATGGAGCCACATCTAGAAGAGAATATGTGTAAAAAGATTTTTTTGTTTCCACTTCATTGTGGCCCCTTTGGATAGTTTTTACTTTTTAAAGCTTGGCCATACTTTTAAGAGGATGTGAGTCATATTTTATCCAGCATATCTTGGTGGTTTTCAGTTTTCAACATTTCAGAATTACAATACTGAATCCTGTAGTCTTCTTTTTATGTCCTTCTGTAAAGTTTCATTGTCTTTCATGAAAGGTTTTGCACATATCTTGTTGTGGCAGTTTGATATTATTTATGAATTTCAAAAAGAGATATTATGTTTTTAAATTGGTCTGTTCCTCTGGGCATGATACCCTTTGATTGTATTAGATTCATCTGAGATGTCTTTGATTAAATTATGTTAAGATTAGGGCTTTGAGTCAATCCATATCATTAGGGCATGCAGGGTTCCGTACCCACCCCCTTGATGGCTATAAATGGACATTCAGTCAAGGAGAACACAGAAGTAGAAGTAGATGGAAGAGGAACCTGCGGCCCTGGGGACAGAGATGAGCCTGACAGTTTATAGCTGACCTCATGAAGAGAACAGAGCAGCTGAGCCCGGACAGAAATGAGACCTCCAGCCTACAGGTGAGATCAGAAGAAATCTTGCCCATGGAGCCTTGAGAGAGGAAAGCTGAACCCTCACAGACATCGCCCACCATCTTGCTTCAATATGTGGCAAAAGACTTTGGGTGCGGAAGTAACTCTTATGGTACCTTGAGTTGGACTCTTTAGGGCCTTGTAACTGTAAGCTTTTACCCCAAATAAATACCCTTTATAAAAGCCAACAGATTTCTGGTACCTTGCATTAGCACCCCTCTGGCTGACTAATACACTTGTTAAATAATTTCCTCAGTACTTTATTAATTTTATTGATATTGTATGTGAATAGGATTTTTTTTCTATGACATTTTCTAAATGGTTAATATGAAATATAAGTATATATGTATGTATATGTCAAAGTGTTGACTTGTGTAAGTTGATAAAGTTACCAAAATTTTTTCAGTGGATAATGGTTCTAGGCAGACAATTTTGCTTTGTATATATAATATTTTATCTCTTCCTGTTAAAATTATATAAATTAAAAACAAAACAAAACTATACTTGCTTGGACCTTTAGCACAATATGAAAATAACTGATTTCCTTGTCTTTTTTTCCACCTTTATTGGGAGTGCTTCTAATGTTTAAATGTTAAATATGTTTTTATAAGATTCTGGTAGGTACCCTTAATTAGGTTAAGGAAGAGCCACTCTAGACTTAGAAAGTTTATAATGAAGGGTCTTGAAATATATGAAAATATATGCATTACTTGTATGTGATGCTTTGCTTTTCTCTTGCTGCTTTCAAAATCCTCTATCTCTGATGTCATTCTGAATAGTAGGTGTCTTGGGGTAAGTCTATTTAGATTTATTCTGTTTGGAATGTGTTGTCCTTCTTGGATATTGATATTTATGTCCTTATTCATAATGGTTGGAAAGTTTTTGGTCATTATTTCCTCAAATATTCTTTCTGCTCCTTTTCCATTCTCTTCTCCTTCTGGGACACTAATATAAAAATATAAATGTAAGTAAGGAATAGGTTAAGAATTGTGAACCAACAGCAAAGAATGTGCAGGTACCTGGAGTCTTCTTCCCACAGGCACCAAGGAATGTTAACTGGGGTCTGGTTGGTGGGAGGATGTGCTTGAAGGCCATGCCTGCAGGCACACAGATAGCTATGTCAAAACTTTCCCATGCACAAGTTACAAGCTTGGCAAGAATTCTGAGATTCAGAATCCCTTAAAAGGGGCAGCCCCAAAACTGCCAGTACAAGTTTCACCCAGGAGAGGATGCTCTGCCTGGTGTTATATTTTACCCAGGACCTAGTGTTGTATTTTACCCAGGGCCTGGTGTTGCATTGTACCCTGGAAGGGGCTGTTGCTAGTACACTCTAGCCAGGTGTTGTTTCCAATCAGGACTCTGGTCGGCTGTTGAACAGGACTTCCCAGCCTTGTGAAAGACCAGATGCTGAGTTTTCCCCCGGTTTGGTGAGTGTTTGTAAATATACTCTCTCTTTCCTTTGTACTATCTAATTGGCTTAGTGCTATTACATTGTGAGTAATCAATAATTGTAACTATTTGTTTATTAATGTTGGATATAGATTTCTAGTCTTTGGTGAGTGATTGTACATATATGTTCATCCTTCCTCTATGTTATCTTATTACCCATTTCTCTTTGTTATATTGTTATTACTCAATTATACTGTGATTGCTTGATCTAAATTCTTGCAAGTATTCTCCATTTACCTAAATAAAGCTCTCTTTTAGTTAATATTCTGAGTTTCCGCCTCTTCCTTAGCAGAAGACACCAATAATGCAAATGCTTGTGCATTTCGTGTTGTCATTCAATTCCCTGAGACCCTGTTCCATTTTTTCCATTCTCTTCTCTTTCTGTTCTCCTGTCTTTTCCAGTTCAGATTTTCTTTGAAATCACTGATTCTGTCTTCAAGCAATTCAAATCTGCTCTTATGTGCCTCTAATGTATTTTTTAATCTCATCCATCACACTTTCATTCTCATAAGGTCTGTTACTTTTCTTTGCAGGCTTTCAAATTATTCTTTATGTTCTCCAGTGTCTTCTAAATATCCTTTATTTCTTTAGTCATATTTTCTATAAATTCTTTGAAGTGATTTAGGAGAGTTGTGTGATTATCACTCATCAATTGTCTTAAAACCTGTGTCTCTTCAGGATATCTGGTTTGCTCTTTTGGCTGGGCCATCTCTTCCTGTTTCCTAGTATGGCTTGTAATTTTTTGCTGATGTCTAGACATTTGAATATGTCGGTGAATTTACTCTGATGGTCAACCTCTCTCCCTTGCCCATTGACTTTTTCACAGTTCTTCTTTGATATCAGCTCAACTCACTCTCAGTCTACAAAACTGCCCAGCCCAAGCCCTCAAAATCGGGCCAGGGACCCACCAGTGGGGCGCAGACCCTCTCCCAGGGGTTGGACACAGAGAGCGCAGTTTTTGTCCATGCAACCTCTAGTCTGGTTAGCAGATGGTGCCAGTCAGTGCATCCTTCCAAGGAGGTGTTTCAGTCTTGGCTCTCCTGTGTCCCTGTGTTGAACCTCCAGACCTGAGATTCAAAGCAGGCTCTGCTGGCTGAAATCACTGAAGAAAAGCACCCCGACCTCCCCTCCCTTTTCCCCTGAAACAGCTGACAGGGAGTAAGATGTCTGTTCCCCTCACAGTCGGCTACAGTGAGCCAGGTGTTCCACCCCAGCTCAATATCCTGGGGGTGGGGGAGGGGAGACCCTCCAGGCCACCATGGGGGCCTGGCAACCCTCACCCATCATCTCGGCTTCCTCCTCCTTCCAAACCCCACCCTTCCAGGAGCTATGCAGCACCACCCTGGTCCCCAAAGCATGTCCCTCAGTTTCTGGCTCCCCCTCCATTGTTTTTGTGAGAGCATTCAGCTCTGTCTGTTAGTCCTTCATCATCTTCTGAGGGGCCATATAGTTACTGTAATACTTCTGCAAAGCAGTATGCAACCCAAATATTGTATGTGGGCTGAATAAATACAGTGTTGCAATATAATATGTACAATTTTTCAAACACCACTACAATGAATAAAACCTACAAAAATTGCATTTGCATTAAAGAGAAGTGTACATGATAAAAAGTTAACCATTAAATGCATAAAATAGTATATGACTTCCCAAACAAGGGGGAAAATGGTATTTAAAAACCCAACTGAGGAGTGGATATAGCTCAAGCAGTTAAGTGCCTGCTTACCACATACAAGGACCCGGGTTTGATCACGAGTACCTCCTAAAAACAAACAAAAAAAATAAACAAAAAAACCAACTCAGGGAAGCCGATGTAGCTCAGTGGTTGAGCAGCAGCTTCCCATATATGAGGTCCCAGTTCAATTCCCGGCCCCAGTATCTCAAAAAAAACAAAAACAAAAACAAACCGAACTGCATCTATCCCAAATAAGATAAGAGATTAAAGAGGGAAACAGAAAATAAAAATGAGCTTATTTTGCTCATTTTTCAATTGGATTATTTTTTTCTTCTCAAACAGAAAATAAAAAGAGAAATAAATCTAAATATATTGGCAATAACAATTAAATGGAGTGAGTCTACAAATTTGAAAAATAGATTCGCAGGTAATACCATATTGCAGTGGTTACCAAATATTTCTGAACATTTGAACAACATGGGAAGATTAAAAAAATAATAATGCCTGTGTCTCACCACAGAGATTGTGATTTAAATGTTCTGGGATGTGGACTGGGCTTTGAAATTTTTAAAAAGACCCCCTCCCCCAGCTATTTCTAAAGTGCCTACAAGTTTGGGAAGCATCCCCATATTGTTTTCCAAAGTAGTTTTACTAGTTGCTATTGCCATTAGTAGGGTAGAGAGCATTAAAAACAACAAATCAGCTTTACTGAGATATAATTCATATACTTACAGTTCACTCATTTAAAGTGTACAATTCCTTAATTTTCAGTATATTCAAAGTTGTACAACAATTTTCAAAATCTAATTTTATAACATTTTTATCACCACAAAAAAACCCATGCCAACAGCAGCCACTCCCCATTTCCCACTTCTCACCACCCAGACCGAGGCAACCAGTAATGTATTTTCTGACTTTAGATTTACCTATTCTGGGCATTTCATGTAAAGTACAATCATACAATATTCAGCTTTTTGTGTTTGGTTTCTTTCACTCAGCATAATGAGATGAACTCAAGCTTCATCCATGTTTTAGCATATATAGAATTTCACTCCTTTTTCTCTGAATATAATACTCCATTGTAAGGATATACCATATTTTATTCATCCATTCATTAGTCAGTGGGTATTTGCGTTGTATCCACTTTTTACCTATCTTGAATAATGTGATATAGAGCTCTCCTACCTCCAAATGTTACCAATACTTGGTATTGTTAGATTTAATTTGTCAATTTAAGGTTATATAAAATAATTATACAAAGCTTCATTATTTTGAAATAATTTGCATAATAATAAAAAATAATAATGAAACTTTAATTTGCATTTCCTGATTGCTATTGAGGTTGAGTGCCTTTTTATGTTTACTGGCTATTTGCATTGCTTATTTTGCTCATTTTTCAATTGGATTATTTTTTTCTTCTCAAACTGTAGAAACTTTTCACATATTCTGGATACTAATTGTTGGCTATATGCATTGTAAATATTTTCGCCTTACTCATGGCTTGATAGTTTAACTTTCTTTATGGTGTCTTTGATAAAGAGAATAATTATTATGTAGTAAAACTTATCAATATTTCATCCTTAGTATGTGGTTTTGTTTATGAAATCTTTCCTTATACCAGTTATAATGATAGTTTTGTATATAGTCTAAAAGTGTGCCTTTAACATTTCAGTATTTTATATATGATGTTAGGGAGAGTACAAAATCTTCTTTGATATCATTCATTATAGATAACCAATTGTCTTACAATCTTCTATTAGATACTCCTTCCTTTCCACAATGATCCACGATGTCATCTTTTATAAGGAAAGTTTCCAGAAATGTAGAGCTCTGCTTCTGGAATCTTTCTTTCACTAATCAATATGTTTATCCCTGCATCAATATGACACTTTAGGTTTAATAGCAGAATACTATCTTTATGTCTCACGCAAGCCTTCCCCACCTTATTCTTTTTGGAGAAATACTCTCTGGATCTTTATTTTGTTGTTGTACTTGTTTGATTTGGACTTCAGTTCCTATTAATTGCTGAGGTACAGATATATACTTGATCTCTGTATATCGTTTTTATATTCAGGCTCCTGCTGTTTTTTATTCATTTTAATTCACTTGTAGATTCTTTTGGATTTTCTATGTAGTCAAACATATCTGTGAAAAATGATTTTCTTCTTTTTTGCTTCATTCTGCCTCTTCAATCAATTTGCTCTTTTTCTCCCCTTGTTTGGTATGCTTACCTAACATTCTCATACAATACTAAATATTATCAGTGATAGTGGGCATTTTTGTCTTTTTACTGGTTTTAATAGGAATGTCTAACATTTTCACATGGAAAAAAAAGTTTGCTCAAGATTTTTGAAAGATGTCTTTAAGAGAGTTCCTTTCACTTCCTTCTTTATTCAAAGTTTTTATTTTAGTAGTTACTGTGTCACCGAATGTTTTCTCTATATCTATTGAGATGATCACATGGTTTCTCTCTATTAAACTGTAAATGTGGTGAATTATTTATTTAGATTTAGTAATGCTAAATCATCCTTGCATTCCTAGGATAAATTAAACATAGTTTGATCACAATTTACTACCTCTTTCATTCATTGTTGGATATAATTTGCTAGTATTCTTTTAAGGAATTTTGCATCTATAGTCATAAGTGAGACTGACCTTGTCTGGTTTTGATACAAAAGTTAAAATGGAGTCACAGAAGGAGGAGGAGGAGAATGCATTCTTTTTCTATTCTCTTGTAGAAAAAAAAATCTGTTTCTTAGATGTTTGGTAGAATTCACCTATAAATTCATCTGGACCTGGTGTTACCTTAATGGGAAGACTTTAATACTGATTCATGGCCTTTAAGGCTTCTCAGTTTTTCTATTTTGATTTGAACATGTTTTAATAAATTGCATTTTTTCTAGGAAATTGTTCATATTGTCTAAATTTTTAAATTTACCATTAAAGTTTTTCCATTACCCTCTTATCATTTTAATTAAAGTAGATATGTCCTATTCCTCAATCCTAATAGTGATTATTTGTGCCTTCTTTCTTTTTTCTTTAATTCTTTTGGTAAAGACTTGTTTAATATGTCATTACAAAGAAGTAAGTTTTGATTGTGTTGGTCTTCTGTACCATATTTTTGTTTAGTCTTTGTTTTCTATTCAATAATTTCTGCTCTGATTTTTATAATCTCCTTTTTAATTCATTCTCTAGATTTATTCTGACATTTTTGCAAAATTATCAAGTTATTTGATTAGCTCACTGATTTTCTGCCCTTCTTTTCTATATAAGCAATTTAAGGTTATTAATTTCTCTCTAAAATATTGTCATATACCCCATGCTTTAAAAAAGTTTTATATATTTATTTACAATATAAAACTTGCCATTTAACCATTTTAACTGTAAAGTTCAGTGGCTTTAATTATATTCACAATGTTGTGCTACATCAACACCATCCATTAACAAAACTTTTCATCACCTCAAGCGAATCTGTATCTATTAAGTAATAACTCTCCATTCTCTCTTAGCTCCAGCCCCTGGTAACCTCTAATCTACTTTCTGTCTTTATGAATTTACCTATTCTAAATATTTCAAGTAAATGAAATCATAAAATATACATCCTTTACATCTGGCTTATTTGACTTAAAATGTTTTCAAGGTTCATCCATGTTGTAACATGTATCAGAACTTTGTATCTTTTATACCTGAATAATATTTCATTGTATGCATATACCACATTTTGTTTATCCCATTTATCTGGTGGTAGATATCTCTATTATCTATTGTGAGTAATGCTGTTATGAGCATTGGTGATATGTGATATGTAGTAATTATTCACATCTAAATTTTAAAAATTTCTATTATAATTTAGTCTCTGACCCCATCATTTCTTTAGAAGCATCTTTTTAAACTCCAAATGTTTAGGAATTATTAAGATTTTGATTGACTTTGACTTAATTTCATTTTGGCTAAGAAATTAGGTATATATGGTACAGGATTTTAAATTTTTGTTGATATTTATGACCAGAATAATGTCAATTTTTTAAAAATGTTCCCTATGTCCTTGATATGAAGTGTACTCTATAGTTTTGAGGTGTGGAGCTCTATATATGTCTTAAATCAAGCTTGTTAATTGTGTAGTTTTAATTTTTTATAGCTGTTATATTTTTCTCTGCCTATTCAATGAATAATTGAAAATAAATATATCAAAATCTTCCACCAGATAGTACATTTGACAATTTCTACCTGTAACTCTGTCAATTTTTGCTACTTTTGGGCTATGTTTTAGGTGCATATACATTAGGAATTTTTTGGACAATATACAAACAGAAAAAAACATATGAAAAAGTTCAATGAATTTTTGCAAATGGAATATATGCTTAGATGTCCCCTCGTGATCCCTTCTAGTTATTACCCACTAAACCATTTCCAAGGGTAACCATTATCCTGACTTCTAAATTAGTTTTGTCTGTTTTTGTTCTTTAAATATATGAATCATACAGAAGGTATTCTTCTGTGTCTAGCTTCTTTTGTTCAACATAAATGTTTGTGAGATTAATCCATACAGTTGCATGCAATTGCAGACAGTCATTTCCTCTCATTGCTGAACAGTACTTCACTGTATATCACAACTTACTAATTCATTCTACTGTTGAAAGACATTTGGGTAGTTTCCAATTTGTAGCTATAATGCACAGTGCTGCTATAAACAGCCTAATTCATGGTTTTTGGTGAATATATGGATACATTTGTGTTGGGCACATACATAGGAGTAGAATTACTGGGTTATAGGGTATGTATATGTACCGGTTTAGTTAAGTATTATTCTCTGATTATTTTTAAGATCTCTTTTTCTTAAGTGTTCTAAAATTTCACTACTTTGTATCTAGGTTTGGACATCTTTTATTGATAGTTTTTGTAAATGCTGTTTCTTAATTCTGTGGAATAATGTCTTTTATCACCTCTGGAATTTCTTTCATCAAATATCTGATCTCTTCCATTCTCCCTATTGTCACCCTCAGGGACTCTGATTACATGTATGCTAAGTCTTTTTATTTGACACTTTTGTCTCAATCTTTCTTTCATACTTTCTATACTTTCTATTTTATTGCCTCTCTATCCTGAATTCCAGTTAATTTCTTCAGATATAGCTTCCATTTCACTAGTTCTAGTTACAACTGTGATGAAAGTGATGTTAAAACCTTCAAGTGTAAAATTTCAATGATTATTTTTGAAAAAGAACAGAACTTTTAGAAATGTTTCATTTGGTTCTCTTTCAAATCTTTTCCTTTATGAAAATCTCTTACTGCTTGCCATTCTTGTGATTTATTTATTTATTTAAACATTTTACATAGTTTATATTTGTTTCTAATAATTCCAATATCTGAAGTCTTTTGCCATGTAAATCTGTGGTTTCTTTAGATTATCTATCACTCACCTGTGACAAGTTTCCTTGTAGGTTTGATGATCTTTTATTTATAAGTTCACTTTAATTGATCTGAAGTTATGAGAACTCTAAAGGCTTCTTACTTTTATTTCAGAGAGAACGGGAATTTGCTGTAGCCAGGAGTCAGAGGACACCACCTTAGAGAATAAAAATTTTAACTCCTTTTGCCTATTGCCTTACTCTTTATTTCTTACTATACTCTCATAATAGACATAATATTTTTGTTTCCTTATTTATTGTCCTATTTAGCAGAGTAGGAATCTTGTCTGTCTCCTAGATCATTATTTCCCTAAGGCCTACTACAGTGTTTGGTTTAAAGTAGGTCCTCAATAAATACATATTTTTTAAATCAATTTTATTGATACCTATTATTAATAAAGCATACAATTCCTCCAAGGAATAAATATATTTTTGAGTGATAAAATTTTTAAGAATGAAGGCAATTTTATAAGTTTAAATACAAAAATAAATCTGGAAAGGAACTGACTCCTAAGTTTACATAAATGGTTGCCCTGGGAAAGATGAAAAGTCCTTCCCTCCTTTAAAGGTGGAAAGGATTATAATAAACGACCAATAGGGAGAGGAAGAAGTAGAAATTAGGTGGGATTCCTTGGGGAAATCATACTGAAAAGCCTTTGCTTTTCTCCTTAAGTCTTAGGTCTTTTTTCCCATGCAACTTGGGGCCTGCAGAGGAGCATATCAACCAATAACTTAATGAAGCTTTCATAGGAAAGAGGGTTGAAAAGGTAAGAAATATATAGTTATATTTCAGTGACTCAAGGAGCACAAAGAATGAAGTGATTATCTAGGTGTGGATATTATTTGGTATAGGCTCTGTCCCTTATTTCACTACGGGAAAAAAAGACATTTTCTTAGTTTCTTCCTGAATTACTTTTCAATAAAAAGTGATTCTGGCATATTCATTCAATGTAAAATGCAAAGTTCCTAAAGAATAACATTCAATCACAGAACACATATAAGAGAATATGTTTGCTATAAGTAATGGATTGTGCTCTTTTAAAATGTTACTAGAATATATTGATCTCTTCTATCACTATATAAATGATATAAGCTCCTCTGAGAGAATTTTGTATCTATTTTTTTAAATCTATAATTTATAATTGAGTTTGCAAATTATTTAGAGCATCTCTAGGAGATATAACTGTAACATTACATAGCCTGTTTTTTCTGACAATATTTCAAGTGTTCCAGAATTCAAATCTAGCCCCTTGTTAATGTGGGGGAAAGTGGGAGGTGTGGGCAGTGGGATATATGGGAATCCCTTATTTTTTTTTTATGTAACATTTTGTGTAATCTAAGTATCTTTTAGAAAAAATAAAAAATATATTTTTAAAAAGATAAGTAATTATAATGCAGTTTTAAGGCTTTTTGAAGGCTAGAGAAGATAAAGATACCCTATGAAGCTATCTGTATTTACTTCCAGTAATTTCAAACCATTCCTTAGAGAATAATAAGAAATTCAGTTAATAACTTAAAAGGTAACCTTGTAATAACAGCAGAGAAAGAAGCTATTCTAAAGGTAGATACTGAAGCTCCAGGTGCAGATATCCTTACCTAGAGACACCAAGTTGCTATAGTTCTCCAACATCACATCTCTATAAAAATCTCTTTCAGCAGAGTCCAAGAATTCCCACTCTTTCTGAGAGAAGGTGATGGCAACATCACGGAATATAATTGATTTTTAAAGCTACAAAAATAACATTAATTGTGGAAATGAAGAAAATATTTTCCAATGGAAGGTGGGATGATGTGAACACTCCACAAAGGCGATAACAGAGGAAACAGGCTGGGAAGCCTCTGACACTGATGATGAGAGACAGTAGAGAACCTGGTGTTTCTGAAATGCTAGCACGTTACTCCTTACTCCTGTTGCTATAGATACTTCCTGCATTTAGAACATCTCATTATACAGATAAGTCTGGGAGTTAATAAAGTAAATGCAACATCACAATTAAAAGAAAGAGCTAACCCAAGTATCCTGTACAATATGTATTTTGTACATCATACATTCTCAAAAAATGAGAGTTCCTTTGTTTTTTTCTTTTCTAGCTAAGAAAAACGAACTAGAGAAATATTTTTATAAAATCTTTTATAAAAAATTTCCATCTTATAAAATAGAATTTGTATAAAAGTAAAGAATTTATTGATGCTTCAGGGTTCATCATTATATGAGAATATTACATCATAAGCATGTTCATAGTAACAATTTAGTATTCTTATTGGCTGCAGAATGCTCTATTTTAATGAATATCTCCAGCTAAATAACTGCTTATATTTGAACATTTAGGTTATATAAAAATCTCATATGCATGTTTTAGTGATGGGAATTTATAACTCTCAATGCTCAAGCATGTAAATGATGAACTTTCTTGTCATTATTCATCACTCCTAAAAGTAACTTTTCCTTGTTCTGAGCAATAGAAAGGTAAAAAAGATAATCTAAACACATTCAAGATCAGAGCAATAATGTTCAAGCTCAAAATGATCTATATTATCGGTACTCATCAAATATGAATTCCCTGGATTTCTCTGTACCTAACTCCAAACCGTGTTCCTTCTCAATCTTAAAAGTTCATAAAGGGAAGCGGGTGTGGCTCAGTGGATAGAGCCCCCGTTTACCATATGGGAGGCCCAGGTTCACGTCCCGAGGCCTCCTTGTGAGGGCACGCCGGCCTGAGCGATGCGGTGGGCTGATGCAGCAACCTCACGGCAGGAAGCGGGTGTGGC
>JAQZBX010071128.1:0-15285 GCA_029593785.1 Cabassous unicinctus | reverse complement strand
CCCCCCCCCCCCCAGGAAGCAGAGGCAGAGGATGGTTCTCTGCTCCAGCATTCTCCTGGCCCAGAATCCCTGGAGGAGGCTAATGAAACAGATGGCAGCTAACCCCGAGATCCTGGTGTTGCTGCTGTTGCCGCGGGAGTCCCAGCCAGCCAGGTACCTTGGACTCTATCTAAGAGTACTTAAGCCAGAGGGACAGCCTCCATCACACTCAGCCACACCTTGCTGGCTGAGCAGGCCCATTTCCCTAAACTAGAACCAGCACAGCTCTTCATGTTCGACTACTGACTGTTTGAGCCTGCCTTTGTATGGCAAGATTTTACTGAATTCCATTCTTTGAAAAATCTCATAGGAAGTAAAGGATAAGTTGTCTTTTAAATGATAGTGCTAAGACAGTAAAATGTTAATTATTGTTTTTGAGGGGAGAGATCAAAATGATTAAAAGCTCTGAGCCCATGTTATATGAAGAAAGACTGAAATAAAATGACTAGATAATATAGTAACATAAAAATGGTGGCCAGGGCAGCAGCAAATCATGAAGGAGACAGGAGAGGCTGGTGGTTAATGAGGAATACGTCTAGGTCACAGCATGCCCACAACTGCACCTCACTCTCTGAGCTATTTCTGTAGGAGGCCCTCAGAGTCTTCCCCACGTGTGTTTCCGTTTCCCACCCTAGCTACCCATCATTGAAAAGAAATCTTTGCTCTAGACTGGCAGGTCTTTATTTGCAAGTTGGATTTTGGATTATATTTTTCCATAGAAGTTGATATTTTATTATCATTTTTTAAATCATAAGCTACTTTGTATAGGGTTTACAGTATAATTTTGAGAGTTATGTATGGCATTGCTCTATAAAGCTAACAACCTAGAGATTTTTGGAGTATGAACTGTTGAAATATTGGATACTATCAATTGTGTAAAATGAATAAATAGGGTGGCATATACTGGTAATCCTATTTAAAACCAACACTAAAAGGTCATATTTTGGCAGATATTTTTATTAAAGCTCGTACGTAATATAAATCCTGAAAACATTGGTATTTTTTAAAGTGTTCTATGTTTATATTTTAATTTTTCCAATATTTTATTGGCATTTTCAAACATGGAGAAAAATGGAAAGAATTTTACAGTAAATGAACACCACTGTAGCTGACACATATATTTTCCCATCAGCACATTCGGACTTACCACAATATAGCTATCATTTAGCTGGCTCTAGCTATCTGTCAATCCATTTTATTTTTCTGATGCATATCAAACTTACAGAAGTTAGGACCCTTCCTCTTAAACATTAATTTGGGAGAGTGGCTAAAATTTATGTATAGTGAAATACACAAGTCATTTAATGAGTTTTGACAAATGTAGTTATCTGTAATCTGTTGTTTGTTTATTTGTTTGTTTTTTAAAGACTGTCCTCTGAACCATAGTCTCCTGGGCAGCCAAATTTATTTTGTAACTTCTGGGTATATGGTGCTTCTCATGAAATAAAGTCTCTGTTTAAACCAGGGGTTCTTAACCTTTTTTGTTCCACGAACCCCTTTGCCAGTCAAGTGAAAACCATGGAACCCTTACTAAGTCCACACTATACTGTGTATTATTTAATAAATACATCATACCCGCACCACCACGTCCCCACAATAATCAAGTTTATTTGAATTTCAATTCATGCTCATGGACCCCTTGTTAAGAACCCTGGTAAACCAATATATAAGTTACCTATGAATAAGTTATTTGTTAACTTATAACCAACAACTATGACAGTTTGTTTTGACAGCTTGGCTTTTACTGTATTGGGGACATTTTCTAAACACCTTTTTTTTTTTTTTCCCCTAAAAAAAGCTTAAAATAGAATATCTGTGTTGAGTTTTTAAAGTAAATTATTTCCATCTACAATGAGCACTGTCACATGGAAAAATTAATTGTAATAAAAATGGTTTCCAGATCCTGCTCAGGGTGGTAGAACTAGATATCTTGATCTCACCAGATCCTAGTCTGCTACGAAAGGGCTGTGTGATCTCAGTGGGGACCAGGTCATGTGGTGGGGGCTTGCCTCCCTACCTGCAGTATGAGGGGTGAGACCACCCAGTAATGCAGGCTCCTCTGACTGTCAGGTTCCCATCAGCTGTGCTGGATGTTCTCAAAGTCCTGGTCCACCTCTTTATTTCTGAAATCATTTTATCTTTAAAATAAAATAGTATCCATTTACGATAGTGAGTTGTAAAAGTGTAACTAATTTATTAATAAAGTTACCGCAGCAGTTGGGAGTGGAAAGGCATATTCTTTGCAGCTTTGTTGTATTTGGCTGCAAACATCTCCACTTGGTTACTCTTTTTCTAATAGTCTACTGTAGCTAACCAAACCTCGTTGGAGCTCTGCAACTGCCTAATCATCTTTAACACAGAAACACGGAGGACCTTCTCAAAGGAAAGGTTTTCTTCTTGAAAGTTGAATGACCATTTGCTCACAGACTGGAAGAAGTTTAAACATGTGGCCATTAATCAGTACGCTAACTCTTTTTTAGTGTAGATTATACAGAAAGTAATAAATACATCCTCTAACAGAATTTCAGGGTCTTCAAGTAATAGTGCCGTGTGATAAGTTTTTAATTTTCTGATACTTTTTATTTACTTTTGGTTTGCATAGCTAACTCACAACATTACTGAAAACCATAAAATGCTAGATGTTGGATCAACTACCCCAGCGTACCACGTCCCCTGTGCTCAGTATACTCAGCATCTCCTTTATTGCCAGACCTGATAAACTCATTCACACTTGCGTGATAAAAACCTAATAGGTTATTCCATCCACTTTTTTCCAATTTTTAAATTAGCTATAAGGGATCGATGGGAAAAGTAGAAAAATTTTAATAGTCAAGGAGAAGAAGGCCAGGAAGAGGGGTGAAAGTTTGAAACCAGCTGGAGCCATAAATACACTCTTTTATCAGTGTCCTACTTTCCCTGCCCAGGATAAATTTTGATAATTTACTGCAACCTTTTTGGGCCTCATAAGGAAGTGTGTGTTTAATGTTGTTTTATTAATACAAAGAATATTAATTGGAATTTTGAATTATTTGAATACCAAAATCCCAATCTTGATCTTACCACCTTATTAGAATTCTAGTTTTGTCTTTGCATAATAGTTTGCAGTCACTTTTGTGTACTTTTTATGACCTTAATCCTTTTCCATAGAAAGATAGTCTTCATATATTTAAGTGGCAGCATAATATTTCATTTAAGCATATGCCATGATTTAATGAACCACACTTTGTGTTGGATATTTAGATTCCTTCATGTTTTTCACTACTATAAAAAAAATTTAAACATCTTCATAAATATTTATTCTCTTAAATTACTTGTTTAGGAAAAAGTCTCATAATTAGGAAGATAAGATCTAAGATTATGAAGGTTTTCACAACTCTTGTTTGATGTATAAAGCTAGATTGTGTTTTGTCTACTGAAGATTTTTAAAGAGAGAGACAAATTACTTCAGAACCATCTCTAAAGTGATGGAATATTGAATAAAGAACAATGAATTGAGAGTCCTGGTCTGCTGTGGACTCTGCACATGACTTGGGCAAATTACTGACTTTCTGAGCCTCATTTTCTATTCTGTAAAATGAGATTTAGTGAATCTGTTGAAATGCCTTTGACTTCTGAGTCTGTAATTAGTCCATAACTTAAGGATATTTCCTAAATTACTCAAATTAGGACATGTGACCTATTGAAACAAATTGTTTTTTATTCCTCACCCCACCCCCTTTTTTCTTTATTAGAGAAGTTATATGTTTATAGAACAATCATGCATAAAATACAGGATTCCCATACACCACCCCACCACCACACCTTGCATGGGTGTGGAACATTTGTTACATTTGATGATAGCACGTTTTTTATAATTGTCCTATTTTGTTTTGTTTTGTTTTTTATTTTGAGGTACTTGGACCGGGTATTGAACCTGGGACCTCCCATGTGGGAAGCAGGCACTCAACTGCTTGAGCCACATCCACTACCTGTACTATTAAGCTTTTGAAAAAATTTTAAGTCTTTTAAAATATTCTTTATTGGACTTAATGGATCATATTTTAACTATACTTGATAGCTAAAATTGAATATTTGTTTTAAAAATGGATTAATTTTAGGAAGAAATGACTTTAATTGGGAGTAGAACCTCAGCATATGGCTTGTTTTAATTTTCGTTATTATGGCACAGCGTACTGAATGTGTGTTTATCCTACTTCATAAACCAAGTTTTACTGACACGGTTGCCTTTTAGAGAGATAAGATATTTATGTTTGTTTGAGTTCTGTTGTCACTTGATCATTTTATTTATTTACCCTTTAGATACTTAGTGTAAAATTGTTATAGTTAGGTCCAAGAAAAAGGTAGTCATTTTAGATGATTCTCTGGGGAGTAAAGTAGAGGTAATGGCCTAATCTTGATCTTAAAACTTATGGAGGATTTTTTCTCCTGAAGGTAAAATTAAACTAATTGCTTTAGTTAAGTGGAAATGAGTGTAGAATTTTTTTACATCAGTAGATCATTAAAGCATGGAATAAGGTGTCAGGGAAATTGTCTTTTCCATGCATGCTGCAAGATTTTAGTCTTTTTTTATAACCTGAGCAGGCTTGTAGTTGGCAGACATAACCTGCTTCTCAGAGCTTTTTAGCTCTCCCACCCCATGATTTTCTTTGTATTTTGTAAGCTTACTCTGTATCAGCCTCTTGCTACAATTTAACATATATTGAGTAGAAGCTTGTAGTGGAGGGACTCTGCCTCAAGGAATTTTCTAGTTTGCTGGTGTAAATAGCAGGCACTCAGGATAGTGGAACAGAGTGCAGTGAGCATCCAGGACTTTCTGGGTACAAATGACCCACTCTAGATTTCACCATTAAGGTAGATCTCTTACAGCTAATCCTGGCTTGAATTTAGAAGGCCAGATTAGGAGTTTAAACTGGGAGGAAAGCAAGATGCTTGCCTTCTGCTTGGCCGCAGGTGGCTGAGGAAGGCAGGCTGGTGGTCCAGGGCAGAGGGCGATAGTGTGAGAAATGAGTCAAGTAGTGGGCAGACTTTAAAGGATGCATTTTTTTCAATGTTAAATGAGAGTTAATATCTTTGGTGTTATTTAGCCACTTGGAATTATTTAAAGGGTACTTTAATTATAGGATATGTTCACTTAAATCATCATTTAGCAACAATATTGTGGGAATTGGGGGATAGTGATTGCCAAGATGTCCATAGGAACAAAAGCATTACATTCTATCCTTTTACTTTGAGGTAGGATGGACTGGTGCTCAAAATTATAAATTAACTTAAATAAGGCTACCTAATCATTTATAATGTCACAGAAGTCCCATTACAGTGCTTTAAATTTGTTTTAACCCCTTAAACAGGTAAAGGATTTGTTCAAGGTCAGTAAGAGGTAGGTGTGTGTGCTTTGGAGAGAGGAGGCCCTCCACCCCATCCCCCCATTTGCTACTTTGCGGGAGAAAAGACCTTAACTCCTAACCTGTGGGGGGAAATCCCTTTTCATATTTTGGCCATTTTTATATTCAGCCAATTCTGTTCTTGCCATGTTAATTGTTGTCTCTTTGTTTTGTATATTAAATCCCTCTAAAGTGACCAGCATTTCTAATATTAGAGCAACATTAATGAGGTAATCAGACTTTTAGAATGGTAGCGTGGTGAGGGCTTTGCGAGATAAGGAAACTGAGGCCCACAGAGGATGTGGTGTCTGGGTTCCGTGGCACAGAGCCAGGTCTGGAGCCCTCCCCTCCTGTAAGTTACTGCCTTTATCGAGCCATCAAATGTCCCTGTCTCCACTGCCATGCTCTCGCCATGAGGAAAATGCCCAGATGTTTGTTTTGCCCCTAGAAACATGACGTTAACTTGAATACCATATCAGTGGAGTTTAGTACAATTCTATTTTTCTGTCATGATTTCCCTTTTGTCAGTCCTACCACTAGTTGACCCTCTTACCCTGTAATATGGTATGGCTGTTAAAAAACAACAACAACAACAAAAAAACCCAATAACTAAAATGCTTGGAAGGTGGGAAGTGTGTAGCATTTCCATTTTTACTGTACTGGTTTTAATACATTTTTTTCTCACATAGTTTTTCACTATGGAGCATTTGCATATCATAATTTTTTATTTTCTACAGAGGAGTTGTTGGCTGTCTAGGAACATACTTAGGATCTACATCAACCAATGTTTTAGTAGTGCTGTAAAGTTCTTTATGTAATAGGATGTTACCTTCACAAATACTGATAACCAAAACAAGAAGAAAACGCTTCTCTAGAAAGTGAAAAGCAACTATTCAAATGGGGAAAAAGTGTTTTTAAGAAAAACATTGCTTTTTCTAAAAAGGAAGTTTAATGTAGTGTTGTGCATCTGTAAATTTGCATAACTTAAAGGTGAATGTATTTTTCCAGTTATTTTTCCATTTCATTTGCTTAAGCTGGGTTTTCCTAAATTTCCTAAATCAGGTTTTGTTTTGATTTGTTATTACTTTTTTTATCTGAAAGGAAAATGCTGTTCTTTAGCTCCAGAGCATGGAATACTTACAGAACTCATGGGGTTAGGATCTAATGGGTAGGTCTTGATCATGCCCTGATTGGGGCCTTAAAAGGTAACATAGTATTTTGAGTTTCTGAGCCCTGATATGGAATTTGCTTGGCTTTAGGTCCTCACTGACCCACATATTTACATGTATGTTTATTTTCTCAGGTACGGGCTCACCAGCTAGTTTTACCACCTTGCGATGTAGTGATCAAAGCGGTTGCTGACTACGTCCGTAATATTCAGGATACCACTGATTTGGATGCCATAGCTAAAGATGTTTTTCAGCATTCACAGGTAAAAAACAAAACCAACATATTCACCAGATGAGACTTTGTGTGTTGCTGTCTGCCGGTTTGGGGATGGGACTTGGGAGGCAAGAGCTAATTGGATTTGTGGTAGGAATTCTTGATTGGCCCCTGCCAGATCATAGTGAAGAAGCCCTTAGCTGCGGGGCTAAGGGGCTGGGGCCTGCTCTGGCCACACTGCTTGGTAGCCTGGCGGCCTTACGCACTTCCTCCAGCTGCTTCAGCCTCACTTCTGGCCTGAACACAATGAGGAGGTTAAGGGAGATGATTGCTAATGTCTCTGCTACTCTTAAATTTGCTATCTTAATTTAATAATTTCTGAATTTCTACCAAGAAGACAAACTGTATCAAGTAGGTAAGATGGTATTGTGAATCTCTGATTTGTCTGTGTCCTTCAAATGAGGGTCAGGGATTTTCTTTTTCTTCTTGTTTTAGGAATGTGGGGGTTGCAAACAAGTTAATATTAGTAGAATTAGGTGAGCTTTTGTGACTTCCTGGTCCCTCTCCAAAGAACTAAAACCACTGGGTAGGCATATCACCGATCTCTCCATTGCATCCTTTCCCATTTACTATACATGGATGTAAAACCTCTCTAAGCAGGATCAGAGACCTAGAAAGTTGAATTCAAAGTTCACAGTCATAGATCTACATCTCAAAACTCAGGTCTCCTGAATGCTAGTTCAGAATTCTATATTAGCTATATTGCTCTAAAAGAATTAGTTTGATTTGGTTCTTCAATAATCTGATGATTTTTCTTGAGGATTTTCATGTCATTCTAAAGTCTTCTCACTTGAAAACCTACGGTTTATTATACATGTGCTGAATTATAAAGAAATGTTAATACCCATGACCAGTGCCATACTAATTTACAAAGGTTTTCCTACATTTATTTCAGTCTAGAACAGATGACAAAGTTATTCGGTTTAAGAGAGCAATTGGATATTATTCAGCGACTAGTAAGCCTATGTCATTTCATCCACCACATTACTTAGGTAAGTAAATGAAGGCTGCTCTGTGATAGATATTGACCATGCAGTAATCCAGAGATTTAAATACCATATTTATAATCTTGTAGGTTTATTCTTTTGAAACAGGGTTTCCTGCAGTTATACAAATAGGTACAGCCATACTTCATGGGCAAACTTAGTAGCAATCCCTGACTATATTGAGGAACAAGAGAAGGTTTGCAGACTTATTAAAGTGGAAGAGAAAAGAAATGATCTTGAAGACCAAAGCTGTTGTGTAATAGAGGTGTTGAAACCTGTATTGAAATCTCACTGTCTCTGCAGTTTCCTCTTAAATGCAGAATTCACTGAGAATATAAAAGATCCTCTAGACTTACGAATGACTTCATAAGTGTAGCAGATTTGAATCTCCTCTTTTGCTGCCTTTTTGGTAAAAGGCCAAATTTGATTCAGAGATCTGAATTTGGGGAATAAAATGTTTATGAGCTGTTAGCCTGAAACCTTCTTGCATAGTGAATATCTCATGGGAGGTTGTAAAGCACTAAACCATAAGTGCTATCCTCTTTCCTCAATCAAATTTGCCTTTATAAGGGTCCAGAGCAGTAAAAGTATAAGAAAATAGTGTTGCAAACTACTGTTTAAGTTGTATTGTTTGCTTCCTTTAAGCTGTTAACAAAAGAAGGTGTGTTCACGAGATGGTTAGGGCAATTAGACTTGTATTGGTTCCAGAAGATTAATTCCAGGCTTGAAAATTTCCCCACTGGTTGTCCTTTATCATGATGGCATTCATCCATTTATTCAAACACAGTGCCTGCTGTGTGCTGGATGCTGGGAAGACAGAGATAAAAGACATGGTGCCAGCTTTTGATGATTGTATATCTGGGTGGGGTGATATTTACCTGGACAGGTAAATATCAGTAATATTGATACAGTGTGATAAGAGGCTGTGAATCACCAAAAGGAGGCAGGCATGTAATATGTGTTGGAACATTAAGGGCCATTTCCTAAAGAAGTGACTGGGCTAAGTCTTAAAAGTCAGGTAAAAATTAGCTCGATGAGTGTGGGGAAAGGGCATACTAAGTAGTAGCCTAGAGAGCAGCAGTCTTCAGTGGCAGGATGTAGAGTTTTTCAGGTAGTTTGGTAAAGGAAGAGAAGGGAAAGGCAAGATGGGTATGAGTGCAGGCATGCCAGGGCTGAAAGGCCATCTTCTTGACTGTCCCCCAGGCCTGGCTGCCATCTTCCCTCCCTGTGTAACTGCAGTAGATTGCAGCAGCCTTGTCCCCTGCAGTTCCTTTTCCTCACAGCAGCCAGATGAATGTTTTAGAACTGTAAATCAGACCATCACTGCCATGTTGACAGCCCTCTTTTGGCTTCACCCTGTTTACTCCCCAGGATCTGGCCCCTGCGTACCACTCTCCCCACCCTTATTTCTTGCCATGACTGTACCAAGCTGGCTCCTGCTTTAGGACCTTTGCCCCAGATGTGCATCAAACTCTGGGTATTTGGGCATTTTGGCTTCTGCGGTCCAGGCTTTACTGTTTCTTCTTTTCTGAGGTCTTTTTTGACCAGCTGATCTAAATCAGCCACAAGACTATTTATTCCCCATCACATCACCTTGTTTTAATTCTCTGCACATTTGCTGGTGACTTTTTTTCACACCCACCCCCTCCCATCCCCAAGGATTTAAGGTCTGTAATAAACAGGACCTTATTTGTTACCTTCACTCTTGTTTCCCCAGTGGACAAATATTTGACTGAATGAATTAATACACAAAAATGTTTGAATCCAGAGGAGTGAAATGATGAGAAGTGTTTTAGGATCACTTTTGAAAAGGGGGCCAGGAGACATTGGAACAAGGGAGAATTAAGGTGCGGTGTGATGAGGTCTGGATCCTGGCATATCTCTTTTATACCTTGCACGTGGGAGGTGTTTGCCCAGTGCTTGAGAGCTGAGAGCATGCATCTTGGAGCTCAAATCCCAACTCCACTGACTGTTAGCCTCATGTTTTTTCTTTTATTAAGATGGGATAATTATATAAAATTTAAAAGAAAGTATATATAAAGTGCTTTCATTGAGTACTTATTAAATGGCAGATGCTATTATTGCTCTTGTGTAGGAAGAATGGCTGAAAAAGGCAGAGAATGATTAAATGTTGAAATGACTAGTCAGAAAGCCTGAAAGGAATTCACGGAAGGTAGTACTTGTGTATCTTTATTGACATTTTGATCCTCATGTAATAATCTTGGTGGCAATTTTAGTTTAACCAGTCTAAATTATAGTGTACTTGGGGCTAGAAACTTTATTCAAGAGAAGAAAAATCGGAAAATAAGAGTCTGGAGAGAGGCACTAGGCTTAACATTTGGTATTGATCTAGGGCTAATAATAAATGATTTTGAAGGTTCTTGAGGAGGCAAGATGAGTTTTAGATTAAGTCTTAAGTTTGAGTTAAAGGTGTGAAGTGTCCTAAAAATATGTAATTGCTCTACGAAGTGCTTTTGTGTTCTTGCTAAATCATCAAGTGATCCTGTGGGGTAAGTGTTTCATAGATGAGGTTGAGGCTCTTAGAATTCAGTTTCATTTTCACTTTCACTCCTCAGTGGTTCTTGGAGAGCAGGAGTGTGATTGGTAAAGCCTTTGGGATGCGTGCAGTGTTATTTTCAGGCAGGTTTATATAGGTGATAACTACCTTGTCAGTCCTTTCATAAAGCATTTCCTGATGCTTCTTACTGTTGCAGAGATCTGAATTGTATGCCACAGGGACTAACAAAAGCCCAGGCAGAGAAGTTGGGGAGCAACACAGAGTTTCAGAAGGGCTTGTGTACAGCCTGGAATGGCTGGGGATGAGACTGGAGAAAGGTTGAGGCCGATTAGGAAGGTAGTTTTGTTTCAAGTTACATACACAATTTGCAACCAGAAGCTGTGGATTCTCTAAGCCACTTTTGTGGTTTGTTTTTTTTCCTAATTAAGATATTAATATTTGCATGCATGAAAAAAATTCTGATAAGTACAAAGAAACAAAATAATCTTGAGATAGCTGTGATGATTGTTTCACCTATATGTAGTACTGAGTTGACCATTGAGAATCCAAAATTGAAAATCTAGAAGAAGCAATGTAGCATTAGATACTTAACTTGGCATCCCAAGTTAGAACCCAAAACATTTACCACAAAAGTTTTTTTTTTTTTTTTTTTAATATGCCACCTAGGATGTGGGTGGTCTTTTGTCTTATAATCTGTCCTGTAATCTAACCATAATCTATCATTTTATTCAGTAGGAAAATACATTCAGAATTTTGAACAACAAACCTGGGAGCATAACTTATTTGTTCATTAGGACCTATTCATATTATTCATTTTAGAAATTGGAAATGTGTAGAGTTTTGAAGCAATTTTAAGAGAATCACACCTGAAGTGTAGAGGCTAGCTTTGGGGAATGAAAAACAATCTTCTGTTTATTCTTTCACATCTGGCCTGGCTCCAGTTGAACTGGCATTTGGGAACCACTGCTCTCATCTTTGCTTGTCCTTCTAAACTGGTTAGATATCCTGCATTGTTGAGAAAAAAAGATCAGCTTTCCAAACAGCTATGGGTGACGTAGAATTTATAGATGGAAATATACACACTCACTGTTCCATTGACTCAGCGATGGTATAAGGCATATTTGGATAGACTTGGGGTGTTTTTAAAGGATAAAAAAAAATATGTTCCAGTCTATACTCTGTATTATGACCTGCCAGACATTATCTATTCTTAGATAGAATTTTTCTGTGAATTACAGGTAAGATTAGGACTCACTTATTAATTTAAAAATTATTTACTAAGCATTTATTATGTCAGAAACCTGTGAAAGGAGCTGGAGATATGTGTGATTATAATTTTGTCCTTTTTGTCACAGCACTTAAGGTCCACCAGATCCCATCAAGGAATCGCCAATCTAAGTATTAACACAAATAAGATATGTTGAAATTGAATTGTCAAAAATGCTTGGTTCCCTCGTTGAACCACTAGTTCTCAACCATAGCTGTGCTCCAAAATCATTGGTGTAATTAAAAATAAAATATATGCTTGGCTCCCACATTAGAGCTCTAGGTTAGAATCTGTAGATATGAGCTAGTCTTGGGGTATTTTTAAAAAGCTCCACAAGTGAAACTGAGGCCCAATCAGGGTGAAGAATCACCCACTGTGTTTGACAGACCTTCCTCAAAGAAGAGTGAATAAGCTCAGTGATTTGTTCACTACATGCCAGTCCCCATTTATATGCCAGCACTGTAAGCAGTGGTTGGTGTAGGAAACCAGACAGGCACTGTCCTTGCCCTCACAGAGCGGCTTATAGGCTAGTGGGGAAGACAGACATTGAATGAGTGAGATGACCATTCAAAAAGGAGCCATATAGGAATGTAAACAGGAGATGGTAACCTCTCCGAAGTTCACGGAAGACCAATGTGATTAAAAGTTTGGGTGTCCCAATTGATTAAATTAATGTTTAAGGTGACTTGTGCTTTAAAGGTTGAATAGAAATTTTGCAAGGTGATGGTATGGGAGACAGTTTATTCCATGCAGAGGAAAAAGCATGTACAGAGGTCCTGAGGTAAGAGGACATGGTGTGGAAGAAAAAGAATGGTTGGAGCACAGGAAGCAGTCTTTGGTTGAGTGATGCTTGAGAGGCTGGCATAGGAGAGGTCATGCACAGCCTTGGGTTTTAGACTTTATTCTTAGGACAATGTAAACTCATTGAAGGATTTTTAATTTTAAAATGTTAAATTATTTTGTAAACTATTGTACATACAATGTATTTGTCCAGTTAATAATAGGAAACATCAGCAGAGCATTGCTAACATCTTAGCCCTCTTCTATGCCTCTCCCTGTTCACACCCACCACTCTCCACTATCCTGCATTTCATATTGATCATTGCCTCACTTTTCTATTTTTTAAATACTTTTTAAAAAATTAAAAAAAAAATACTTTAGATTACACAAATGTTACATAAAAAATATAGGAGATTCCCATATGCCCTACTCCCTACCCCTCCCACACTTTCCCACATTAACAATATCCTTCATTGGTGTGGTACGTTTGTTACAATTGATGAACACATATTGGAGCATTGCCACTAAGCATGCATTATAGTTTACATTATAGTTTGCACTCTGTCCCACACAATTTTGTAAGTTATGACGAAATATATGATGGCCTGTATCCATCATTGCAACATTATTCAGGACAATTCCAATGTCCCGAAAATGCCCCCTTTTTACACCTGTTTTCCCCTCTCCTTCCCCTCTACCTCTGGTGGCCACTGCCTCCACATCAGTGATATAAGTTCTTCCATTGACAGAATCACGATAAGTCTAGTAGAATAACAGTTAATCTATTCTAGTCCATACTTCATTCCCCAATCCTGAGGATTCTGGGATGGTGATGCCCATACCACCTCTAACTGAGAGGGCACTTAGATCCCTGGGGCTGATGGATGGGACTATCTTGCTTGCAGTTATAGACTCACTCTGTTCCTTAGGATGGGTGTTGTCCATCACCTCCTTATTAGTTGTCCTGGGTGAGTCTAATGAACTGGAGAGTAGGTATTGTAACTCTCTTGAGATTCAGGGCCCAACTGGCACATGCACAGCCCAAAGATTTAAGTCTCTTGAACTTACACCTATCAAGTATAGTACTAACTATAGGATCAAATAGAAAGGTCAGAAGAGGCCATGTGTAGGGAAACCACAACTGAGTCCAACTCTTGTCACATTGGGGAGCATAAATTCCAAAGTAGGGCACACTGGTCAGGGTTGCCAAACTCCTGAGCTGTCTGCCCTGCCTATAGTGTCTGCATAACTCTAGAACCCTCAGGAGCCCCACTATTTGAGGCAGTATTTATAATTTTAGCACATCTGTGTTAAATGTGTTGCATTTTGTCCGATATTAATGGAATTATATTGGATGTGGTTTTTTAGCTCACTGTTCACATTATTGGCATTCATTCATGTTGATATATAGAGTAGTAGGTCATTTTTTACTGCTCTAAAGCATTCCATTGTATTAATATGTATCCTTGAGGGAAAATTGGGCTGTTTCCAGACTTTTGCCATTGTAGACATTCTGTAACCCGGTATGCAAGCGGAAGAGTTTCTCAAGAGTAAATACCCCGGAGTGGAATTTCAGGTAGAGTCAAAGGGTGTGTCCTGCTAATGCTGTTCTGCTTTCCAGCATGGATGTACCGATTTTTCCTCCCATCAGAAGTGGATGGGCACTCCAGTTGCTCCACATTCTTTTTTTGTATAGTGGTTATGACATTATATCCCATTTTGGTTTTAATTTTCATTTCCCTCATTACTAATGAGATTGAACATCTTAAATTATGTTTGTGGACCAGTAGTGTAAAATGCCCATTCATGTGGTTTGCCTGTTTTTCTATTGAGTTGTTTGTCTTTTTCATATTGATTCATAAGAATGCTTTATGTATGTTGGATACTAGTCTTTTGTCAGGTATATGGGTTGCAAATATTATCTCCCAGTTTGTGGTTTTTTTCTCTCTCTTTGTGATCTTTATTTAAAATTTTATTGAAGTATATCATTCATACGTGAACATACATAAACAATCTATAGTAAAAGTTGTGAACTTACAAAACATGCATATCATCATACAAGGCTCCCATACATCTCACCACCAACACCTTGCATTGTTCCGAAACATTTGTAATAAACTATGAAAGAGCATCATCAAAATATTACAAACCATAGCACATATCTTACATTTGGTGTATTTTTCCTTCAACCCACCCAATTATTAACACCCTATATTAGTATTATGTGCTTGTTTCCATTCATGAGAGAATATTCTCATATTTGTCCTGTTGACCACAGTCCATTGTCCACCACTGGATTCCCTGTGTTATACAGTCTTATGCTTTGTACAGTCTGTTTAACATGTACACTCAGTGGTTCTCTTTTTCATCACAGAGTTGTGCTGTCTTCATCTCACTCAATTTTTTGAATGTTTTCATTACTCCAAAAGGAAAAATACCACACCAATATACCCCTCTGTTGTTGTCCTCTATAAATTACATTAATCGTAATTTTCCCATGTATCACCATATTCTTAGCAATTTGTAAAAGAGTATTCTTATATTTATACTATTAACCACAATCTTCATCTACCACATACCATAGATTATTCTCTAGTTTCCTTTCAATTGACATTTACTTCCACATACTACCCTTTTCAGCCTCAATCACATTTATAAATTAGTGTTACTTAAACTCATTATAATGTGTTACTCTCAACTCTATTCATTTCTACACTTTTCCAGTTAACATTATTAATAATGCTACATACATCGAGCATAAACTCCTATTCTCAACCTACCTTCTTTATGATTTTCTTTGATCACAAATTTATTTTTCATATCAGATACTTAAATTTTTTCTTTATTGTTTGTACTATTAAATCCTATCTA
>JAQZBX010071127.1:0-15291 GCA_029593785.1 Cabassous unicinctus | reverse complement strand
ATGTATACAACTATCAAGATCTGGCAGCATCTACTTCTACAGAACTGTGGAATAAAAAGGGGGATGCAGTAATTGAATGAGCACTGAGTCATGCAACTAGCACTTAAAAATGGCAGTAGAAGCTGGTGATGACTTTCCTTGTCGCCCTCACCCCCTCTATGGTATGGTGTGGAACAGGCTTGTACTTTCATTGTGCATTCCTGGCCCTATTCCAGAAGGAGTTATTCACCTCTATACTGAGGTGCATGTATGCTGCTGCCAGTCTAAGCAGTGGCATTCTGAAGTATTGAACCAGGACACTCATTTCTGTCTCTCCCTCTAAATACTTGCCCAGTAGGCAGAAGCAGCTTACACGGGGCAAAAGCAGTATAAAAATCAATCAAATTGTAGTTCTACTGGGTAAAATATTTCCCCTAAAGACATTCATTGTGAAGGGAGGAATCTATTTCATGTAGGTAAGATGGGATATCTGATTCCTGAAAGCAGGAGAAGTCCTAAGGACATGAGCTCATGTCCAAAATAAGATACAGCCTCAGCAATGACTGAGAAGTCATCATCTTTTATTCTCAGTCTGATCCTCTTGAAAGGAAGGATAAGTCTGAAGAAGACCACCAGCCAACCGGTCAACACTGTGAAAGGTGTTTATTTGCATTGGTTAGTTTCTTTTCCTTAGCTTCTAGCATGAAAGGAAATCTGTATTATATTATTAGTTTGATACAAACATAAAGAACAGACAAATCAAGAACTAAATTCCAGAGGTATCACTTTAAAATATTCAATTGTAGAGTGTGGAAAAAAAATGACTACAAGACAAAAAGGAAGAGAGGAAATTATAGTCTATCCAAAGAATAAAGATAAAATATCAGAGAAAGTCATTGAAAAAGACAAGACATTGTTTATATCAGCCAAGATGTTTAAAATATTTTTTAAAATTCTAAAATAAAATACAGAGAAAGAACTAAAGGATATAAGGAAAATGCTGAATACATAAATGTGAGTCCTAATAAAGAGGCAGAATTTATGATAGGAAACAAATATTAGTATAGTATTTCAAGGCCACAATGACTGTAATAATACATTCCCAGAGGGTTTCTGCAGCAAACAGAAATGGTAGAATAAAGAATCAGTGATTCCCAAGACAAAATGATTCAAACTTAGGATCAGAAAGAAAAAAGAATGTGTAATAGTTAGGCTAATGTGTCAACTTGGCCAGGAAATTGTCTCCAGTTGTTTGTTCCAACAAGCACTGGGCTAATTGTAATACAAGAGCATTTGTGGATTTCAATTACCAGTGAGCTTACTGCAAGGATGGCTGATTATATCTGCATCAAACAGGGAGATTTCATCATCAATGGGTGGTGCTTTTATCCTATCAGTTGAATGACTTAAAAAGGGAAAGTGATTTCAACATTCAGAGAGAATTTCCCAGGTTGTCCTTAGACAGGCAACTGCTCCCAGAATCTCTCAACGACCCTTCATTGGACTTTCATCGGAGCCACTGGTTTGCAGCCTGCCTGTGGACCCTGGACTTGTGCATCCCCACGGTTGCATGAGAGACTCTTTTAAAATCTCATATTATTGACAGATATCTCCTGGTGATTCTGTTTCCCAAGAGAACCCTGACTAATACAGCTTGGTAATGGGAGTGGTTCTTGAGGAACAGAGTCTTAAACATGGGATGTATGAGCTGGTTCTGGGAGTTTTGTAATTGGCTCTCTACTCTAATTGGACTCAGGGGAACTAATGACTCCCTTTCCAATAATGAAGTTGCTAACAGTCCATTGCATGAGCTGGCAATAGAGATATGAAAAATAGCCTCATTGGATTCCCCTACCTCCACACTTATAAGAAGCAAGGAACTGAGTGAGAGTGTTTTCAACACCTTGACAGAATTTTGTGGAGTGAAAAAATATAATGATGTTGGCTGGCTCCTCCTAGATACTCTGGATACAGTCACAAAAGAAAGAGATCAGCTAAAGACTTCAAATTTGAAACTTAAATGCCACATGGATGATATGAAAGTTTCTACATGTGTCTTGAAAGAAATTCTTGTCTCCTGTAGCAACAGACTTGAGATATCTGAGAATCAAACCCAGACTCTCATTGTATGAGTAGCAGATTTACAGAGAAAACTAAAATCTCAACTACACAGGGTTTCTGCAATTAAAGTGAAGGCATTGATTGGAAAGGAGTGGAACCCCGAGGATTGGGATGGAGACTCATGGGATGATGATAATATTGATGAGAAAATTTGAACCCTAAATTCTGCTCAGACTTTACCAGATAAACCTGCGATGGCCTGCCCTGTGGAGACCACACCTTGTCAACCTTGTATCATCCAGCCTCCAGCCTGCCCCAGGGATTCTGTACTTCCTTCCAGCCCTGAGGTGGGTACAAGCCAAATGGAAGTCTGCACTGCCCAAACTCTTGGCTGCCCCAGAGAGTCTGGACCTCCTCCCAGCCACGAGGCAGACACCAGCCAAACTCCAGCATACACTGCCCAGCCTCCACCTTGTCCCAGAGAGTCTGGACCTCCTCCCAGCCATGAGGCTGATACCAGCCAATCTCAAGCATGCACTGCCCAACTTCCAGTCTGCCCTGAGGAATCTGTCTTCCAACTCCTGCCTGAAGAGAATAATCCTGTCTCACCAGAAGAAAATGCAAAGGAATGCCCTGAGGTCAGTAGCATGGAAGACATTTCTAATCATTATCCTTACCCACACCCACCACCCCTCTTGTCTTCGAGACCCATTACTAGGTTAAAATCACAACAAGCCCAAAAGGTGAAATACAAAGTGTGACCCATGAGGATGTATGCTATACTCTGAAAGAACTGCATGAGTTTTCCAACTTATATAGACAGAAATCAGGGGAATATGTATGGGAATGGACACTAAGTGTATGGGATAATGGTGGAAGGAATATAAAGTTGGATCAGGTTGAATTTATTGATATGGTCCCACTAAGCAGAAATTCTGGATTCAACGCTGTAGCTCAAGGGGTTAGAAAGGGCTCTAACAGTTTGTTTGGGTGGCTGATTGAAGCATGGACGAAACGATGGCCTAGCATATCTGATGTTGAGATGCTTGGTTTGCCACAGTATACAGTAGATGAGGGAATTCAGAGGCTTAGAGAGATTGGAATGCTAGAATGGATTTACCATTTGAGATCTGCCCACCTACCCCAGGAATGTCCAGAGGACACACCTTTAACCATAACTGTGAGGAATAAATTTGTAAGACTAACTCCATCTTCTCTGAAGAGCTCTGTGGTTGCTCTTCTCTACAGTCCAGATATTACTGTAGGGGGGGCTGTAATGGAATTGGAATCCTTAATTATTATGGGGATGATTGGATCTCGGCCCGGTAAAAGTCAAGTATCGGTAAAAGTCAAGTATCGGCAGTTAATCGCAAAAGGCAAGGTGGGCGTGGCTGCTGCAATGAAAGACAGATTCAAAAGAGCACACAGAATAGTCTGAGTTGCATGGAGTTATGGCGTTGGCTAATAGATCATGGGGTACCCAGAAGTGAAATATATGGGCAGTCTACCAAATTTCTTCTGGATCTATATAAGCAGAAGAGTTCTAGGTCAAGTGAACAAAATCCTAACTCTAATTATAGATGCAGAGAATCACAGCCCCTTAATCAATTCTCAGACTTGAGACAGTTTACAGACCCAGAGCCCCTTGAATGAGGAAAAGACCAGGTCCCCTTGGGGAAGGATCCTGTTAAACTGCCAAAAATTTATACAGTTAATCTTCTTCCCACCTTTCCCCAGGGAGAACTATGGCCTTTTGCCAGAGTAACTGTGCATTGGGGAAAAGGAAATGATCAGACATTTTGGGGATTATTAGACACTGGCTCAGAAGTCACATTAATTCCAGGAGACCGAAAACATCATTGTGGTCCACCAGTCAGAGTAGGGGCTTATGGAGTTCAAGTGATTGATGGAGTTTTAGCTCAGGTCCATCTCACAGTGGGTCCAGTGGATCCCCGGACCAATTCTGTGGTTATTTCTCCAGTTCCAGAATGTATAATTGGAATAGACTTGCTCAGTAACTGGCAGAACCCCCACATTGGGTCCCTGACTCGTGGAGTGAGGGCTATTTTGTTTGGAAAGGCCAAGTGGAAGCCTCTAGAACTGCCCCTGACTAGCAAAAAAGTAAATCAAAGGCAATACCGGATTCCTGGAGGTATTGCAGATATTAGTGCCACCATCAAGGATTTGAAGGATGTGAGGGTGGTGATTCCCACCACATTCCCATTCAACTCTCCTATTTGGCCTGTGCAGAAAACAGATGGATCTTGGAGAATGACAGTAGATTATCATAAACTTAACCAGGTGGTGACTCCAATTGCAGCTGCTGCCCCAGATGTGGTATCATTGCTTGAGCAAATCAACACTTCCCCTGGTACCTGGTATGCAGCTGTTTATCTGACAAATGCTTTTTTCTCAATTGCCGTTAGTAAGGACCACCAGAAACAGTTTGCTTTCAGCTGGCAAGGTCAGCAGTATAATTTCACTGTCCTGCCTCAGGGATATAACAACTCTTCAGCCCTATGTCATAATATTGTCCGCAGGGACCTTGATCATCTCTCCCTCCCACAAGACATCACACTGGTCCATTATATTGATGATATCAAGTTCATAGGACCAACTGAGCAAGAAGTAGCAAAGACCCTAGATTTATTGGTAAAACATTTGCGTGAGAGAGGATTGGAGATAAATCCAACAAAAATACAGGGCCCTTCCACCTCAGTGAAATTTCTAGGTGTCCAGTGGTGTGGGGCCTGTCGAGATATCCCTTCTAAAATAAAGGACAAGCTGTTGCACCTGGCACCTCCTATGACCAAAAAAGAGGCACAATGCTTAGTTGGCCTCTTTGGATTTTGGAGACAATGCATTACTCATTTAGGTGTGTTACTGTGGCCCATTTACTGAGTGACCAGAAAGGCTGCTAGTTTTGATTGGGTACTGGAACAAGAGGAAGCCATGCGACAGGTCCAGGCTGCTGTGCAAGCTGCACTACCACTTGGACCATATGATCCAGCAGATCCAATGGTGCTGGAAGTTTCAGTGGCAAATAGAGATGCTGTCTGGAGCCTTTGGCAGGCCCCTATATGGGAATCACAGCACAGACCCTTAGGATTTTGGAGCAAAGCCTTGCCATCCTTTGCAGATAACTACTCCCCTTTTGAGAAGTAGCTTTTGGCTTGCTACTGGGCCTTATTAGAGACTGAATGCTTAACCATGGGCCATCAAGTTACCATGAGACCTGAGTTGCCTCTCATGAGCTGGGTATTTTCTGACCCACCAAATCATAAAGTTGGGCATGCACAGCAGCACTCCATAATAAAGTGGAAGTGGTATATATGAGATAGGGCTCGAGCATGTCCTGAAGGCACAAGTTAGGTACATGAGGAAGTGGCCCAAATGCCCATGGTCCCTACCCTTGTCATGTTACCTTCTCCTTCCCAGCCCACAGCTTTGGCCTCTTGGGGAGTCCCTTAAAATCAGTTGACTGATGATGAGAAAACTCGGGCCTGGTTTACAGATGGTTCTGCACGATATGCAGGTACCACCTGAAAGTGGATAGCTGCAGCCCTGCAGCCCTTTTCTGGGACATCCTTGAAGGATAGTGGTGAGGGCAAATCCTCCCAGTGGGCAGAGCTTCAAGCAGTGCATCTAGTTGTTCATTTTGCTTGGAAGAAAAAATGGCCAGAGGTGCGTTTGTACACTGATTCATGGGCTGTTGCCAATGGTTTGGCTGGAGGTCAGGGACTTGGAAAGAACATGATTGGAAAATTGGTGACAAGGAGTTCTGGGGAAGAGCTATGTGTATAGATCATTATGAGTGGGCAAAAAACATGAACTTATTTGTGTCTCACGTGAATGCTCACCAGAGGGTGACTTCAGCAGAGGAAGAGTTTAATAATCAAGTGGATAAGATGACCCGCTCTGTGGCTATTGCTCAGCCTCTTTCCCCAGCCACTCCTGTCCTTGCCCAGTGGGCTCATGAACAAAGTGGCCATGGAGGTAGGGATGGAGGTTATGCATGGGCTCAGCAACATGGACTTCCCCTCACCAAGGCTGACTTGGCTACAGCCACTGCTGAATGCCCAATCTGCCAGCAGCAGAGACCCACACTCAGCCCCTGATATGGCACCATTCCTCAAGGTGACCAGCCTGCTACCTGGTTGCAGGTGGACTACATTGGGCCACTTCCACCATGTAAGGGGCAGCAATTTGTTTTAACTGGAAGAGACACATACTCTTGCCATGGGTTTGTATTTCCGGCTCACAATGCTTCTTCCAAATCTACCATCCGTGGACTTACTGAATGTCTTATCTACCACCATGGCATTCCACACAGCATTGCTTCTGATCAAGGAACCCATTTCACAGCAAATGATGTGCTGGAATGGGCACATGCCCACGGAATTCACTGGTCTTACCATGTTCCCCATCACCCTGAAGCAGCTGGATTAATAGAATGGTGGAGTGGCCTTTTAAAGACTCAATTACAGCACCAACTAGGTGGCAATACCTTGCAGGACTGGGGCAATGTTCTCCAGGAGGCTGTGTATGCTCTGAATCAATGTCCTCTCTATGGTGCTGTTTCTCCCATAGCCAGGATTCATGGATCCAGGAATCAAGGGGTGGAAATGGGAGTGGCACCACTCACTATTACCCCTAGTGACCCACTAGGAAAATTTTTGCTTCCTGTCCCTGCAACCTTAAGCTCTGCTGGTTTACAGGTTTTAGTCCCAAAGGAGGAGTGCTGCCACCAGGGAAAATAATGATGATTACATCGAACTGGAAGTTAAGACTGCCACCTGGCCACTTTGGGCTCCTCTTACCTGGGAATCAACAGGCAAAGAAGGGAATTACTCTACTGGCTGGGGTAATTGATGCTATCAAGGGGAAATAGGACTACATCTACATAATGGGGGTAAAGAGGAGTTTGCCTGGAATGCAGGAGATTCTTTAGTGTGTCTCCTAGTTCTGCCATGCCCTGTGATTAAAGCCAATGGAAAATTGCAACAAACCAATTCAAGCAGGACTAACAATGGCCCAGAATCTTTGCGAATGGAAGTTTGGGCCACCCCAATAGGCAAAGAACCACCATCAGCAGAAGTGCTTGCTGAATGTAACGGAAACATGGAATGGGTAGTGGAAGAAGGTAGTGAGAAATATGAACTTGACCACAAGACCAGTTACAGAAATGAGGACTGTAATAGTCATGAACCCTTCTTCCATGTTTCATTATGAATATTATTGTATGTGTACACAAAACGAATTTCTTTGTTTTCTTCCCCAACCTTTTCCCTTAACATGAAAAGTTGTATTAATTCTATGGCATGATATTTAAGGATGTCAAGTTTAAGAGTGAATATTACCCAAGGACTTGCACCCTGTTCCGTGGGGAATGAATGCGTTTCCGTTTGTACACAGAGGAGTTGAACATTGTTAGGTGGAAATATATATGTATGCTTGTCTGTTATTGTTTTTGCTTAGAGACTAAGTATGGTTTAGGGTAATGTGTATGGTTGCCGAGTTGACAAGGGGTGGAATGTAATGGATAGGCTAATGTGTCAACTCGACTAGGTAATTGTGACCAGGTGTTTGTTCCAAAGAACACTGAGCTAATTGTAGTACAAGAGCATTTATGGACTTCAATCACCAGTGAGTTTACTGCGTGGATGGCTGATTATATCTGCATCAACAGGGAGATTACATCATCAATGGGTGGCGCTTTTATCCAATCAGTTGAATGACTTAAAGGGGGTAGTGATTTCAACATTAAGAGAGAATTTCCCAGCTCATCGTTGGACAGGCAACTTCTCCCAAAATCTCATCAATGACCCTTTGTTGGACTTTCATCGGAGCCACTGGTTTGCAGCCTGCCTGTGGAGCCTCGACTTGTGCATCCCCATGGTTGCGTGAGAGATTCTTTTAAAATCTCATATTATTGACAGATATCTCCTGTTGATTCTGTTTGCCAAGAGAACCCTAATTAATACAGAATGTCAAAATATGAACAGACCTTAAGACCATTTTGGGATAGTATCATGCATATCAGTATTCACCTTATGAGGTTCCCAGAATTATAAGAATGCTGGAAAAGGGCAGACAGAATAGTAAAAGATAAAATGCCAGAAAACTTCCTAATTTTTACTAAAGACCTTTATATACACATTCAATGATTCCAATGAATCCTAAGCATGATACTCAAAGAGAACCAGGTGTAGATACATTATGTTAAATTCTTGAATGACAAGGACTTCGGAATAGCTCTGAAAAGTTCAAAAGACAATAATGTGCTACGTATAAAGGATCTCCAGGGAAATTAAGTAATTATTTCACATCAGAAACCATGGAAGCAAGAAGGCAGTGTAAGAAAATATTTAGTGTTGAATAAAACCATTGCCAATCAAATATTTTAATTTGGCTAGAATGACTTTCAAGATGGGGCAAAATTATCAAAAGCTGAGGTAACTCATCCTCATGTCACCTGCCATACAACCAATGCTAAAGGGAGCTCTTAAGACTGAAAGAAAAGGACATTATACAGTGGATTGAAGTGGCCCAAAGAAATAAATACTTTCAATAAAGATAACCATTTGGGTAATTATAAATACCGGTACTGTTGTATTGTATTATTGGTATGCTATTCCACTTTTTTACTTTTTACAGTTACTAAAATGTAAATGCATAAACAGTAATGATAACATATGGTTTTAAATATATAATATGTGAGAAGTACAATAAAATGGTGGAAGGATTAGGAGTTGTGTTTGTGTAGAGGTACTATGTATAACTATGGATTATAGTTAATAGTGTAATTATCATAATATTTTTCATGAATTGTATCAAAGGTACTTTAGTAAGGCACTATGTTAATAACATATAAAACTGTTTCTGTTAGGGGAGTATTGTATTGGAACAGTATTTTCTGCTTGACTTTTTGTAAACCATAAATGCACTATTGAAAAAAATATTACAAGGGACAAAGAAGGACAGTATAAATTAAAAAGTGGTCAATTTAAGAAGAAAACTATGAATTCTGAACATATATGCACCCAAGATTTGCTTCCCAAATTACACAAAGAAAATATTGACAGATTTGAAGGAAGAAATAGATTTTCTACAGGAATAGTAGGGACCTTCAATACAATAGTTCCAATAATTGCCAGAACATCTAAAAAGATAATCAATCTGAAACTGAATACTTGAATGAAGACATAAACAACCAAAACCTAAGAGACATATATAGAATAATTCACAAGGAAAAAGCAGAAAACACATTCTTAGCTAGTACATATGGAACATTTCCTGGCATAGACTACATGTTAAGTCACAAAACATGTCCCAATGAATTTTAAAATAATTGAAGTATACTCGTATCTTCTCAAGCCACAAAGAATTGACATTACAATCAATAAAAGAGGCAACAGGAAAATGCACATGTATGGGAAAATTAAACAATATATTCATAAAAAAATTACACCACAGTTGATATTAAGAGTTAACTTGAGGTTAAAGAATAAAACTATGCAAAATTTTGTGGTGTGCAGTGAAGGAATTCATGAGCGTGAAGTTTATCTATTTCAATGCTTAGATATAAAAGAAGAAAGACCTCAAATCAAAGACCTAACAACACCTAGAGAAAATAGAAAAAGAAGGATAAACTACATCCAAAATAAGGAAATGGAAGGAAACAAAAAGGTTAGAGTGGACATAAATGAACATAGTATAAAAAATAATAACAGAGAAAACCAAGAAAAGCAAAAAGTTGTTTGTTTGAGTAGATCAATAAAAACAGACAAAACCTTTCCTAATATGATAAAGGAATAAGTTAGAGTACACAAATAAATAAAAGTCAGAAATGAAATTTTAGACATTATTATGAATCCCAGAGAAATTAAAGAACATATATAAAAGGATACTATGAAAAATTGTTTACTGACATACTTGGTAATTTACATGAAATGGAAAAATTCTGGAAACACACAAACTATATGAAGGAATAGATGCCCACAGAGAAATCATAAGTAAAGAGCTTAAAATAATAATCAAAAACTTTCCAAAAATGTAAATCCCAGGACCAAAAGTTTTAACTGGTGAAATTAAGAATGCTTCCAAGATCTGACACCAATACAACTCAAATATGTCCAAAAAATAAAGAGGGAAAAGTTCTTTACTCATTCTATGTAGACATCATCACTCTAATACTAAAGCTAGAGAAAGATATCAGAATAAGAGAAAATTAAAGACCAATATCCTGTATTAATATAGATTTTAATACTTTCAATGAAATATTATCAAACTGAATAGAATTTCATTTAATAATTATACATCATTAAGTTGGATTTATGCAACATATATAAGTATAGTTCAACACAAGAAAATCAGCTAATAAAATATAGCATATTAACAAAAGAAAGGAATAAAAAAAGTCATCTTCTCAATTCAGGCAGAAAGGGCATTTGGTAAAACCAAGCACAATTCCTTTATGAAAACACAGGGAAATATGGAATAGAAGGAAACTAAATTACAACATGAAAAAGTACATATTTGGGAAACCCACAATATCATACTCAATATTAAAAGACTGAAATCATTCTCCTTAATATCAGAAAAATGTCAAGCATGCCCACTGTCAACAATGCTATTTAATATTGTCTGGAAATTCTAGTCAGAACAATTCTGCAAGGAAAAGAAATTAAAGTCATACAAATTTGAAAGGGAAAGGCAAATAATCATTATATGCATATGGTATGACCCTAAATATAGAATATGCTGAAAAATCCACATCCAAACAACTAGTAGCAGCAGACTAAATCAACAAAGTACAGGGAACATGACTAAGCTCTTGGGGAATGCCTTTAAGACATATAAATATGTTAAAGTGCTCAAGCAGCATTGTCTCAGTGGGTGGAGACCCACACAAAAGGATATTGAATTGTCATCCTGGGGAGACTTGCTGCAGTCTCTAATAGTATGGCAAGAAACCCCTGAGTACAAGGGCAGTGCCTAGTGAAGGCAGGTCCTTGATATTGATGACTGTACTTATGAACCTTTTCTTGTGAACTTAGCCTAGTATTGTATATTACCTAAGATATGCCTACTGAAAGCCTCCATGTTGCTCAGATGTGGCCTATCTCTAAGATAAACTCAGCAAATAAACACACTACCTTCCACCAGCATGGGCATGACTCCCAGGGATGAGCCTCCCTGGCAAAAATGCATTTTTACCAAGCATCAACTTGCAATGCATCTGGAAAAAGACCTTGATCAAAATGAGAAAATATTCAATGCAAATGAATTTTAATGGCTAAGAGATTTCAAAGTGAGACAGGAGTTCCTTCCAGAGTTAATGATTATGCACTTCGCAGCAGGATCTCATTGACTGCCATAGCAAAAAGTGCCTTAGACAGTGGGGCTTCTGAGGGCTCTAGAGACATACAGACACTATAAGCAGGGCAGACAAGCTCAGGAACTCAACACCCTGTCAGTGGGACTTACTGTGGAATATATGCTTCCCAGTGTCACAGCATTAAACTCATAGTATTCTTATGCATATCTCTTGTATCCCTTTTATTTGAACTTATAATTAGCACTAAACTTGTTAAATATATGTCCCAGATACTCAAATATTTAGTTCATTCATGTGTCTTTTGAGACCTGAAACTCAGCAGGGTTGCAAAACCTACTCTCCAGTTCATTGGACTCATACAGGACAACTAACAAGGAGATGATGATGGACAATGGCAATCCCAAGAAATAGTGTCTGCAACTGCAAGCAGGGTAGTTCCATCCATCTGTCCCATGGGGCCTAAGCCCTCTTTCAATTAAAGGCAGAGTGGACATCACCATCACCAAATTCCCAAGATTGGGGAATGAACAAAGGACTATAGTTCACTTATTATTATTCAATTATATATATTATTTTTCCAGCAATAACTGTTCTATGGGGACATTTTAGGGACATTGGAATTTTCCTGCATGATAATGTAATGATGGATACAGGGCATTATATATTTTATCATAACATACAAAACTGTGTGGGAGTGAAAATTATAATGTAATCTATAGTCCACGGTTAGTAGCAATGCTTTAATAGGTGTTCATCAATTGTGACAAATGTTCCACACTAATAAAGGATGTTTTGATGTGGGAATTGTGGGAGGGTGAGTGATGGGGCATATGGGAATCCCGAATATTCTTTATGTAATATTTATGTAATATAAAGCTTCTTTAAAAATGAAAATTTTCAATAAAAAATTCAATGATGTTTCAAGAAACTATTAACAAAGAATCCAAAGAGGAATCAAAAAAACTAATTCCACTGACAATAGCAACAAAGGGAGTTAAATATATAATGTATCTATCCATTTGTGTAAAGGAATTGTACATGGAAAATAAAAATGAATTGCTGAAAGAAATGGAAGTAAACTTAAACAAATAGAAGGAAATTCTATGTTCATGGATTAGAAGGCTAAATATTGTTATGAGATAAATTCTACCCCAATATTTTTACAGATTACATGCAACCCCAATCAAAGTTAATAGCCTTCTTGGTGAAATGGAAAAGTCAATCATCAAATTTCTATGGTATGCTAAGGAGACATGAATAATCAAAACATCTTGAAAAATAATAATACATTTGGAGGCCTCATATTTCCTGATTTTAAACCCTATTAAAATGGTACAGTAAACAAAATTGCATGATACCAGCACAAGGACACACCTAAAGACCAATGGACCAGAATTTATGGTGCAAACATCAACCCTTATAAATGTGGCCAACTGATCTTTGCTAAGTCCATTCAATGAGGAAAGAATAATCTTCTCTTCAAATGGTGCTGGTAGAAGAGTATATCCATATGCAAAAGAATAAATATGAACCCCTACCTCACACCATATCCCAAAATCAACTCAAGATGGATCACAATTCTAAAAATGAGAAATAAAATTATAAATCTCCTGGAAGGAAATCTAGGGAATCATTTTCATGCATGTGTGTTAAGCAATGGTTTATTAGAATTTACACCAAAAGCACAAGAAATAGGAGAAAAGCTGGATTAAATTGGATGTAATAAAATTTTAAATGTGCCTCAAAATTCATTCTCATGAAAGAAAAAGGACAAAAATAATTGGAGAAAGTATTCAAAACAACATCTCCATTAGGTTTTCAATATCTGGAATATATTAAGAAATGTTATAAATACATTAATTTTAAAAATATCATTTAAATGTGCAAAATATATTTTCTAAGTTTGCCAAAGGGCCGCTGATGCAAAGTAACAGAAATGTGTTGGCTTTTTAAAAGGATATTTATTTAAGGTAAGAGTTTATAATTCCCAGCCAATGAAATGACCAAATAGAGGCATCAGCAAATATGCTTTCTCACCAAAGCCAGCTACTATTGATCCTGGTGTTTTTGCCATATGGTGAAGCAAGAAGGCCACCGATCTCTTTAGAGGTCTCTGCCTTCCCCTCTGGGCTCACTGTCTCCTCTTGAGCTGCTCCATGTGCTCAGCCTCTTGAGGGATTCATGCTTAAGCAATTCTCTGTGTCACATTAGTGAATCAAATATGCCAGCTCACTTTTTCTTTGTGTGTCTGAGGGAGTCTCTGTCTGTGTTTCCACTTATATGAGACCCAGCAATGTGTGTAAACTCATCCTGAGTCATTCCTCACAGACAGTCCAATCAAAACCCCAAAATTGTTATTTTCAAGTAATCTAATCGAACACCTCTCAACTGAATTTAATGCAATCAAAGGTATCACAACCATATAAATTAGTTTACAAATATAATCTTTCTCTTTTTGCGATTCATAAAATTATTCCAAACTGCCACATATGTCAATAAACATTTCTCCAAAGAAATATATAAATGACCAATAAACACATGAATAGATGTTCAACATCATTAGCCATTCAAGATATGCAAATCCAAAAGACAATTAGATACCATTTTACATATACTAGAATGGCTGCTATTAAATAATTAGAAAATAAGTTTTGGAAAGGATATAGAAAAATAGGAACACTGGTTGGAAAATAAAATTGAGCAACCTCTGTGTGAAACAGATTGGGATTTCTACAAAGTACAGTTATACCTTGGAGGTATTGTGGTTTTAGTTTAAGACCACTGCAATAAAGTGAGCCTTATGAAGTTTTTGCTTTCCTAGTGTATAGAAATGATATGTTCACACTATAATGTAGTCTATTAAGTGGGCAATAACATTATGTCTAAAAACAATTTGCACACTTCAATTTCTTAATTTAAAAATACTTGATTGATTAAAAAAAAAAGCTTACCATCACCTGAAGTCTTTGGTGAGTCATAATCAATTTGCTGGTGGATGTTCTTGCCTCGATTTTGATGGATGTTGACTGATCAGGGTTTTGGTTACTGAAAGCTTGGGTAACTGACAATTTCTTAAAGTAAGACAACAATGATGCTTGCATCATTGATTGTTTCTTCCTTTTTTGAAGGATTTCTCTGTAGCATGTAATGCTGTTAGACAGCTATAGAAGTTTCAAAAATTGAATTAACCCTCTCAAACCTTGCTGCTGCTTTATCAGCTAGGTTTATGCAATATGCTAAATCTTTTTTGTTGTTGTTTCATCAGTGTTTACACCACTTCACTAAGAGGAGAGTCCATCTCAATATAGCACTTTCTTTGATCATACTTAAGAAGCAATATCTCATTCATTCAATTTTTTCATGACATTGAAGCAGTTCAGTCAGATCTTTAGGCTCCATTTCTAATTCTGGTTCTCATGCTATTTCCAACACATCTTCAGTTCATTTCTACACTGAAGTCTTGAACCCTGCAAAGTTTTCCATGAGATTGGAATAAACTTCTTCTAAACTCTCATTCATATTGATATTTTTACCTCCTCCAGTAAATCATGAATGTTCTTAATGACATCTTGAATGTGAATCTTTTCCAGAAGATTTTCAACCTGCCCAGATCCATCACAGGAATAACACACTACCTATGGGAGCTGTAAACTTGTTTAATGTATTTCTTAAATAGAAAGAATTGAGAGTCAAAATTACTCCTTGATCCATGGGCTGCAGAAAAAAAATGTGTCACCACATGAATTTTATTACTTATCAATACTTAAAGTCATGTTTAAGAGGTTTGTTTCTTATACTAATATATGTGTTTTGGGGTATTTTGAAATATATATCATATTTATAAGATCTGCATTACTTTGTGAACCAATATTTTCCAGTTGAGCATCATTTGAAGTTACAAAATCATGTCT
>JAQZBX010071126.1:0-15294 GCA_029593785.1 Cabassous unicinctus | reverse complement strand
AGTGAAGCTGAAGTGAAGCTTACGAGAGTCTAGGTGCTTGGTGTAGAGAGAAGTCGACCAACTTTGAAGGAAAAGGAGACGGGCACGTTTCGGTCCTGGGAAGGTAGACCTGCCGTTCCGGAGCCCCTGTTCTTTTAAAAATTGAACGAGAATGCTTTCCAGCGGTGACAAAAAACGGTAATGAGGTAAACACACGTGCTTTGAGTGCTCCACCGGGACTCCTGCCCAGCGTCCCTCATCAACCCTTGAGCACGCACTTCGGAGCTCAGTGCCGCCTCTGCTTCTGGCGGGCTGAGGGTACTCCAAGGCACCAGGCAGCACCTGAGTCTGGTCAGCAGGGTCGTCGTTCCGCTTGGGAGCTGCCGCAGGCGCCATTGGGAGGAGATGGCAGCTGTCTGCTGGTGTTGCCATTGTCTGCCGGCAGGCCCAGAGGTGGGCACATGTTCCAGCGTCCCGAGTGGGACCGAGCGCCGGGACGACGGGAGTGCTTCCGTGCACTCCTGCGGCGTGAGCTGGCGAGGCCGCAGGGTCCTTCCAGCCAGCGTCGAGGCCTGGCGGGTTTGCTGGGCGTGCTCTGTAACCCTGGCAGCGCCGGGACTGCTGCAGCCTCTGTCTCCCCACCAGGAGCAGAGTGTCGCCAAGGTCCCGGCTTCTTAGTGACCGAAGCCTGCACGTGCCCGGTAAAAAATCTGTTGCCCTTGCGTGGAACGCATCCTTGCTTTTACGCTTCTCAGAACTACATGCTGATCATAACCTCTTTTTGCTTACGATCTGGGTTTGCTAAGAAAAGGGGTGTATATACACATACGTACACGTGTATGCAAGGATTTATCTTGTGTGGTATATACGTAGAAGTAGGTATATGTACGTTACGTATAATCCATACTTGTTTTAGAGCATAATAGTGAAAACAGCAGCAGATATTTAGCTCTGTCATTTTATATATAGTAGCCCATTCAATTGGCAAAATAGCTCTGGGATGTTGAGATTAACACCCCCATTTTGTAGATGAGGAAACTGAGGCACGGGGAGGCAGAGCAGGGCCACCTGTCTTGGGCGAGTGGGCACTGGGCCTGGAGCCTGCACCCTAACCAGCTCACGGGAGCCCCGAGAGCCGGGCAGCATGGTGGGGGCGCTGGCTAAACTCGCCACCCCCTTTCCCCCTCACACTGATTTGTCCTGGAGTCCCAGGGGGTCGAGAAGGGACCTGGCTAGTGGGGGCGTCACCCTCCATTGAAACACCGAGGCCCCAGTAGCTGTTGGTTCCTTGGCCTCGAAGCTTCCCATGCCTCAGGTATTTACAGAGCGTGTTGGGGGGTATTTTATAGTGATGCATTGTGGAAGGAAATTGAGAGCAGCTAATGTTTTTTTTGTAGGACCCGATATATGTGGATTTGATATCAAGAAAGTTCATGTAATTTTATATTTCAAGAATCAGTATCATTCAAACAAGAAATCAATCAGGTGTAAGGTAATGCCCTCGTTCAAATCAGGGGTTATGTTACGTCTTGGCTGATAACTACATTTAGAGAAAACAGTTCGGCTCTTAAAATATCTGACTGAGCCGGGGGGGTCCTGGCAAGCACACCTCCTGCCCCACTAGAGGTGCTTGTCGACTTCGTGTCCCTTTTTCTTCCTTTTCTTTCATTTTCGAGTTTTACCCCATCAGGAGGGAGCACTCACTCGACTGTGAGCTGACGGCCAGCTTGTCCCACGGTGACGATAGCACAGTCACATCTCAGCTGTACCCGTCATCATCGAAGAATGAGATGTTCAGGGTGGAAAGAAAAACTAAGCAATCTTCAAAGTCCCAGAACCTTTCAGAACGGGAGCAGATCCAAATGAATGCACTCCTCACTTTCTCCCCCAGGGAATCCTGAAATTCTCTCAGAGCCCATGTCAGGCTCAGGGGGCCGGGACCCCAGGGGACGCTGGGATGGCCGGCAGCGGCAGTCCAGGGCCCCTCAAGAGACGCATCGGGAGTGGGGGGAGAGGAGCGGGCGCTGCAGACACTGCCAGGGAACTCGCTCTGCAGGCTGGGGCTGCCGTCCCCGCGGCCCTGCACCTGCAGGCTGAGAACTGTCAGGACCTGTCACAGCTTCTCCAGTCTCAGCGCTGCTTGCCGGTCTGGTGGTTTTCTCTGTTAGGAGTTCGGCTGCCAGCGCGGGGCTCTGGAACATTCCACGGTGGAAGCTCACCTGCAGGCTCCCACAGAGGGGTCGTATGTTAGGACACCTGGGGTCCAGGTGGGGGGTGGCGAAGGCAGTGAGACGGCGACGTTGCTCGGCCACGACGCACAGGAGAGGCTCGCAAGGGGGCTCAAGGGGGTCTGAGTAAGGAGGACACAAGTATGGCTGGGCACTGCCCCTCGCAGCTGCTTCTGACGGGGTGAGGCTGAGGGCGGGACGGGGGTCCACAGCGCTGGGTCCCGAGACCCCGCTGGCGTCCAAGAGAGGTGACTTGACCCGCAGTATGTGGGACAGCTGCACAGGACCGAGGGGAGCCACCCGCGGGAGGCTCTGTCCCGAGGCTGGAGTCAGAGGGCACCGTGGCCTGGGGTAGGCAGGGCAGCGGGCAGGGGAGTGTTGCAGAAGCTGTCGGGGCTGGGGGGCTCCCAGGCCAAGGGGCTCCCAGGCCGAAGGCGCTGCCCAGAGCCTGCTGTGCTGGTGGCCCTGGCTCAGAGCAGGTCGGAGCCAGAGAGGCCTGAGGTTTGGCCCCAGCAGGGGAGACCCATCGGGACGAGAGCCTCTAAAATGACGGGGCAGTGGTCCTCTGCCTTCCCCCAGCAGCCCCGTGAGCCCACGGCTGGGCCTGGGTCCTGAGGGCTTCTGGAGAACCACGGCTCGGGGGGCACCCACCCCGCTGCCTGCCTTCTCTCCAGGCTGCGCCCGGCTGTTTCCTGAGCCCTAGTCGTGGCACAAGGGGAGTCAGCCACCCAGGAGAAGCTGCCCGTAAAGCGGGCGGCGTTCTAAAAGGGCGATCGATCCTAGGACCCCCTTTCCCTGACACCACGTCAGCCCAGGTTCCTAGATGCCGCCGTCCTGTGTTGGTAGCGAGGCTTTGGCCAACAGGCATCTTAAACCGCACACTTAGACCCGGGTTGGACATCAAGCGTCTCTTCTCCCCGTAAAATTTGCAGGTTGATGGCTTCACGCACCAGTACACCCTGATCCTAAGACCAGATCTCACTTATGTCGTGAAAATTGACGGCCAGGCGATCGAATCCGGCGGCATCGAGTACGACTGGCAGCTGACATCGCTTAAAAAGGAGACAGCTTCAGCAGAGCCTAAGGACCAGGCGAAAGCTGGCGACTCTAAGGTTTGGGTTTTCCCTGAGCAGCCAAAGAAGGTTGTGGACGTGTGCTTGTGAGCCCAGTGGGCTGACGGCTGCAGCGCGGAGGCCGTTTTGACGCCGATAGTAACGGCACTGAGACCGGCCGCATCCTTTCACGTGCCAGCGCATTGTGGAGGGGTTTTTAATACCTGAGACGAGCAGGTGGGATTTGTCTTTTGTTTAGTTTTGTTCTGTTTTGAGGTACCGGAGGCCAGGGATTGAACCCGGGACCTCATGTGGGAAGCCAGCGCTCAACCACTGAGCCACATCAGCTCCCCTGAGTCGTTTTTTTTCATTTGTTTTGCACGTTACTTGTTTTTTCAGGAGGCACCAGGGACGGAACCCAGTACCTCCCATGTGGGAGGCGGGCGCTCAACCACTTGAGCCACATTTGCTCCCGGATTTGTTTTATACTTTTACCAACATAAAAAAAAAAAATAAATTAGGGAATGGGTGTATCTTGGTAGTTGAGTGCCTGCTTCCCATATACAAGGTTCCAGGTTCAATCCCTGGTACTTCCTAAAAGAAAAATAAATAAAAATGAGAAAAAGCTTTTTAAAAAAAAAAAGCTTTCTCCAGAACCTGCTTCTGCTGTTTTGCCTTTAAATGTGAAACAATTTGTGAGCAGCACGTTGCTGTGGCCGGCGAGGGAGAGTCCATGACCATAGTCGCTTTGCATTTGCTCCCCTGGTTGCTTCGTAACCACAAACTGGATGGCTTAGAATAAAAGGAATGTTCTCCCGCGGTCTGGAGGCCAGAAGGCCAAAATCCAGGTGAGGGCAGAGCCGTGCGCGTCCTCCCCCCATCCCCTGTCTCTGCGTCTGACTCCACACGCCTTCTCTGTCTTACAAGGACTTTGTTGTGGGACTCAGCGTCCCCCAGCTTGACCAGGACAGCTGTGTCGACAGCCCACCTTCATCACATCCGCAAAGACCCTTTTCCTAAAGAGGTCCCATTCGCAGGTTCTGGGGTCCAGAAGGGCCCCAATCCTTGTGGGGGGGCACTGCCCACCCCACTTGAAGCAGTGTCTACCGCCCATCAAGCCCTGATCCTCCCTGCATCCCCAACGGGGAAACTGAGGCCCAGAATGCAGAGCAGCCAACCCGGAGCTGCAGGGCTGGTGGGTGGGAGACCCAGGTCCCGGCACCGAAGTCTTGGCAGCCTCTGGTCACGCCGGAGCCCCTACCCCTGGCCAGGCCGTGCATTGGAGCCGGGTGGTGCCTGAGATGGGGCCTGAGGGGACCTGAGTAAACCTCCAGGGGTCCCTCCTCTCCTGGGTGTTTTCTGCCCACGCATTTGATGAGCGCTCCGAGATGAAGTCATTGCGGCACTGTGACCCGAGAACCTGTGGTTGGAAGGAGCCGGTTCCTTGAACTGCCTGGCGCCTGTGGCCCGCTCCCCGGCCCACGGGGGTCTCGTCTGCTGCTCGTTGGTAAAGCCCCTGTCGTCAAGAAGCCTCCGGGCGTCACAGAGGAGCGCCAAATCTGAGTGAGGAACCTCAACCGCTTCCCAGTTACTCTCAGCAAGAAAACACCGCTGAACACGTGTGCTTTCCTGGAAGCGTTTGGCTGGATCTTAGTTCATCTTTAGCAACTTTTTGCACCCAGTTTTTCAACACACAGGCGCATACGCAAATGCGGCAACACATCTGAGTTGCCCCCACGCCTGTTCCCAGCCGAGGTGGAGCGAGGCCACTTTGTTTTCAGCTCTCAGACGGCGGGTGTCCAAGCGTTGCTCTGAGGCCTCCTGGAGGCCGTGCTGCTGATTCTTTCTTACACCGGAGCCAGGAATGGAAGCACCTTCCTCCACCGATGGAGAAACGGCAAGCGTAACCCCTAGCCTATCACAGAGCACACAGAGTGGACAGATAGCAGAGGCAGCGTTCTAGTTTCCCAGCCACTGTTACAAGTACAATAGGTTGACTTAACAGGAATGCATTGGCTCACGGTTTCAGAGGCTAGAAGACCTGCATCCTCTCCGAGCCAGCACCTTCTCGCCAGCCCAGCAATCCGTAAGGTTCCTTGGCTGTCCTGTCACAGGGCAGTACATGGGATGGCGTCTTCTCCTCTCTCTTCTGGAACCCATGACTCCCAGCTTGTGGCTGCTCCCATGGCTTCTCTCTGTAGCCTCCATATGTACACCAGTAACAGGACTAAGGGCCACCCTGATTCTGTGGGGCCCACATCTTCACTCAAGTAACCTTATCAAAAAGTCCTGTGTACAGTGGGTTCACACCCAAAGGGACAGGCTAGGAACATGTTTTTATGGGCTGCGTAACTCCAGGTCGCCACCGGCAGCATGTACAAAACCGGGACAACAGTCCAAGTGTGGCCTTGTGGTCTGCGTGGGTTCTGCGAGTGACAGACCAGCTCCTGCCAACGCCGTGTTTCTGGTGCCCAGCCTGTTTTCCCTTCACCACTGGGTGCTGCTTTAAAACTTTCTCACTGAAAATAAAAGCATTGCATAAGTGTCAGGCAATGTTTAAGGGTTTTACATGAATTAACACGAGATTCATCCTCAACTGTCTCTACAAGGGAGATAATTCCATTGTCTTATTTTATAAGGAAATTGAGGCCAGAGAGGTCACAATGCCGGTATGTGACAACAATCAAGATTCATACCAAGGGAAGTGGATGTGGCTCAAGCGATTGGGCTCCTGCCTACCATACAGGAGGTGTCCAGGGTTCGATTCCCGGGGCCTCCTGGTGAAAAGTGAGCTGCCCATGCGGAGAGCTGGCCCGTGCAGGAGTGCTGGCCCATGTGGAGAGCTGGTGCAGCAAGATGATGCAACAAAAAGACACAGGAGAGAGACAGTAAAAGATGCAGCAGACCAGGGAGCTGAGGTGGCGCAAGAGATTGAGTGCCTCTCTCCATTCCAGAAGGTCCCAGGATCGGTTCCCAGTGCTGCCTTAAGAGAAGACAAGCAGACACAGAAGAGCACACAGCAAATGAACATGAGAGCAGACAGCGAGTGCAAAACATAGAGGGGACAGGAGGGAGAAATAAATAAATAAATCTTAAAAAAAAGATTCCTACCAAAATCTTTTACACTGGACTCTGCTCTACCGTCTTAATGTTAGTTTTTGAGCAAGTCCCAAGAGCTCTGGGTTCAAAACAAATGAAAGCATTGTAATCTCCGTGAGTAACGAGGACTAAAAACCAAGTCGTCGTCTTCAAGGGCGAGAGAGAGACGGTGGACAGATGCAGCAGACAAAGGCTCATGCTAGGGAAACACGGGCTGGGGAGGAAAATAAACCCCCCGTGCCAGCCCCACCCCCAGCCTGCCCACAGCCCCGCCTCCCGAGCGAGGTGGCCAGCGCCAGCCAGGTCCGTGCCGCGCCTCCGAAGGAGGACAACCTTTCTCCTCGGCTCACGGTTGGAAGAAACATCGGCTGCCCCACGTTCCGCAGCCTCCGAGGTGCCCAGCACTGCTGTTTCTAGACGGGGTTGAAGTGGGGGCAGGCGCAGGAGGCTGGCGAACTCGCCAGGGCATCGCTGGATGCCCGTTTAGGGAGGAAGCAGGAGGTAGGGGGTGTCTTCACACAGACACCCCGAGGTGAGGCGCCGTATCAACAGTTGGCAGTGGCAGGAGGGGGCAGCAGCCCACCCTGTGTCGCCCCTTGCAGGCAGCAGGTCAGGATTCGCTCCTTCAGCGCCCGTGGAGGCGTCATAGAGCATAACGCCTGCAGAGCATGCGATTCAGCGGCGCGTGCCCAGACGCGCATGATAAGCATAAGTACACGTGCGTGTCCGTTCACCTCTACGTGCGCTAAGCACGCAGCAGCGTAAGTGCTTTCCTCCTGCTACCAGCAGCCCCAGGCGAATCTTGGAATTCTGCCTGCTTGTCCTGCCTCTCTCTCGGGAACAGCCCATTGACGCCCGTGGCCTGGGGACAGCTTTGCTGTCTTGAGCAGCAGGAAGGCTGTGGCCCCTCGCTCACCGTCACTCAGACCCCCTCATCTCAACTGAGCTGCTGTTTCGGGTTTCCCACACTGCCGTCCTCACCGATAGGCTGGGAGAAAGCAGGCTGCGGTGGGCAGAGGAAAGGCCGGCAGCGGGTTGTCCCTGCCCCCGGGCGCCCGGCAGCCCCCTCTCTGAGACCCGAGCGTGCGACCCGTGCTTTCCTTTCCTACCAGCGCTCCAAGGACTGGGAGAAGCACTTCCTAGACGCCAGCGCCCGCAAACCCAGCGATTGGAACAGCGAGCTGGATGGGGACTGGCCGGCGCCGATGCTCCAGAAGCCGCCCTACCAGGTCAGCGGTGCGTCCCCCCACCCGGGAGCCCCGGGGAGCCCTGGCCGCCCCCCCCCGCCCCGTCATCCGGCCGCCCCGTCTGGCTTGTCGCAGGATGGCCTGAAACCGGAGGGCATCGACCACGACGTGTGGCTGCACCAGAAGCTGAAGAGCACGAGCTGCCTGCATGAGCTCGACCTCTCGGAGTTCGAGAACATCGGCGCCATTGGGCTGGAGCTCTGGCAGGTCGGTGGCTTTCCGCTTTGCTCTCCTTCGCGCCCCCGGACTTGGGCGTAAGTTCCTCACTTCAGCTGCTCCTTGTTGAGTGCCAACTACGTGCCAGGCACGGGTCCCTGGGCCCCGGAGACAGCTGCTGCCCATGCTGGACGGGGCAGTTCTGGACGTCCCATCACAGGGAGCCGCTGAGGATCCCGAGGCCCCGGCCACACCCCAGACCAGTGAGATGGGCGTCTTGTGGTGGGACCCGGTGGGAGCGTCTAAGTCGGCTCTGGGATTCCGGTTCCCAGCCACGTTGGAGAAGGGCACCCGGGAGGTGACTGAAGCCGCGTTAACGTGCGTTCGCACGCCAACCGCCGCGTGCAGCCACTCCTAGTGGGAGGTGGTCGTCCACGCAGCAACAGAGGAGCCCCCGTTTCCACCCGCAGGTGAGATCCGGAACCATCTTCGATAACTTTCTGATCACAGACGATGAAGAGTATGCCGAGAACTTTGGCAAGGCCACCTGGGGCGAAACCAAGGTACGATGTTTGACTCGCACACACGATGAACTTTTCTCTCCCTGCTCGTTCCTTTCTGCCAATTTTTTGAAGCCTGATGCATAGGAGAGAGCTTGATGGGTTTTTACTACAAATCCCCCTGCCAGGTCAGGACACAGAACACTGTCAGCTCTCCAGAAGCTTCCCCCACGCCCCCTCCATCAGCAGCCCCTACCCCCAAAAGGCACCCCTATTCCATTCCCTCTGTTGATCTGATCTGTTCCTGAAATTGGTGTAAATAGAACCACCAACTCCTCCTCTTTGGGCCCAGCTTCTTTCGCCCAGCGTTGGGAGATTCGTTCGTATCACTGCACACAGCAGCTGCCCATCCGTCCTTCATGCATATACCAGAATGTGTTTGTTCATCCTACTGTCGGCGCAGCTCTGGGTGGCTTCTGTGCTCATGCAGCCGCTGCGAGTGTCTTCTCGTCTTTCAGCTCTCGTTTCCGAGGAGCGGAAAGGCTGTGCCATGAGGCCCGACAGCGAAGCAGGTTCCAGGGCAGCTGTCCCATTTTCCTTCCCTTGTGCAGCAGATGAGTCTGTGTTCTGCCGTGTCTTTGGCAGTCCCGGGCATTGGCAGTTGGTTGATTGAGGTGTAATTTACATACGATAAAATTTGCCCTTCTGAGTGGTAGAGACCTACAAACATTGACATGCATACGGTCGGTTGTGAAAGCACTGCTGAAAATCCAGGTGCAGGCCGAGCCAACCCCCAAAGTGTCCCCGGGCCCGCGAGGCCACCCTGAGCCGCCTTCTGTCCCCAGAGTCAGCTGTTCCCAGAACGCCACATCCACGGGGTCACGCTTTGCAGAGTTTTCTGGGGCGGCTCTGGCCAAGCGTCAGGCAAGGGGCTGGCCTTTGGGGACCACCTCCCCGCCACAGCCAGTCACCTGATAGCATCTGCAAAGTCCCCTCATCCGGGTCGGGCCATGTGAGGACCTTTGGGGCCGTGGCTCAGCCGACCCCCAAGGGGAGGGGCGGGCGAGGGCCCACCACCGAGCCATTCCCGGCAAGCAGCAGCCACAGCCCATGGGGGGGGCCCCTGTCTGTCTCTCCAGGACCCAGAAAGGGAGATGGATGCTGTGCAGGCCAAGGAGGACATCCGGAAAGCCCGCGAGGAGGACGAGGAGGAGCTGCTGACCGGAAAGTTTGGCGGGCGTGAGAATTATTTCAACAGATTTCACAAAAGGGACGAGCTGTAGTCTTACCCTGATGACACATAAAAGCGACTGGTAAACCCTTGTCTCCACCTCAGTCTGCATTTAAAAGCGCACACGCCCGCCTGGTAGTTTGTCCAGTTTTCTTTGAGAAACAACCCCCATGCCCCTCGGCAGGGCCAGTCACGTTTCCCCCAGACGACCCCCGGGCCCGAGACGCTGCCCCTCCTCACGGGTTGGCGCGCCGGAGGCCGGGGCAGAGCTCCGCGGCTCTTTCTGAACCCCCAGGATGCTTTTCTCAAGTGAAGGTCGGTGAGACTCCTTTTGCAGAAGGACAGCAGTGCTTTCTTTCTTCCTGCTGTGAGTTACTAGTTACGGACACGGAGGCTGCCCCACAGAAATCGTCACCCAGCCTCTGGGACGTCGGAAGGGTTCATGGGCTCCGCTGTACGTGGTTGTTTCAGAAAACCTGGGCATTGTGAACACGTTTTAAAAATCGATTTTATTGATACATATTAACAAAGCATAAATCCATCCAAAGTGTACAATCAGCGGTATTGGGTATAATCACAGAGTTGTGCATTCACCATTTCAACCATTGTTAGAGCATTTTCATTATTCCTTTAAGAATAAAAAACAAAAAAACAACAAAACGTGCTCTACCCATTAACAATCACCTCTCAATCTCTCTGTGCTTACCCTGCCGTACATAGCTGCTATACTGTTTCCGTCTCTCTAATTTATTTGTGTTTATATTTTGTTTAGATGGAGTCAAATAATATGTAGTTGCTTTTGTCAGGTTTATTTCATTTATTATATTTCCTTTTTTTTTTTTTTTTACCCTTAATGGAAGATTACTAATATGTAACTATATACTACTGTATGTTTTGCTTTGGTTACGTTTTTGCCTATTAACATGTGTTTGTTCAGTTTTAAAGAAAAACAGTCTTATATATGCAATATTTCCCGTATTCTTATTTCACATGAGGTTTCGCTATGCTATACAGTACCAAGTTACATTTTTAGCTTTCCGTCTAGTAATATACGTGACCTTAGATTTTCCCTTTCAACCATTGTCATGCCTATATATTAGCACTGCTAGTTACAAATGCTATGATGTGCTTTCACCATTTCTGTTCATTTCCAAAGATTTATGAACAATCTTTTTATATCAATTCTGCACAGATTAACCCTCAGCTTTCCATTCTCCACCCTCATTCTATCTTCTGGTGACCTATATTCTAATTATTGACTCCATGAGTTTACACAATGTATTTAGCTCATAATAGTGCAATCATACAGTATTTGTCCTTTTGTGTCTGGCTGGCTTCACTCAGGTTCATCCATGTTGTCCTATGCTTTACGACTTCATTTCTTCTTACAGCTGCATAATATTCCATCGTGTGAATAGACCACAGTTTGTTTATCCATTCGTCTGTTGATGGATACCTGGGTTGTTTCCAACTTTTGGCAATGGTGAATAATGTTGCTATGAACATCAGTGTGCAGATGTCTGTTCATGTCACTGCTCTCAGTTCTTCTGGGTATATACCCAGTAGTGGTATTGCAGGGTCACGTGGCAAGTCTGTATTCAACTTCCTTCGGAACTGCCAAACTGTCCAAATGGATGCTGTAGCAGTTTGGCATTATTTATGAATTCCAAAAATAGTTATTGGATTATGTTTGTAAACTGGTCTGTCTAAAGTTTCACTTTTACTTAATTAACTTATTATTAGGGCTTTGATTGGGCCACATCAGTAGGACATTGAATCCCCACCCCTTGGTGGATGGGTACTCACAGATAAAAAACATGGCAAAAGGCAGCGTTAGGAGTTTTGATCTGGAGCCCGGGAAGTAAGCACACAGAGGAGCAGAGCAACTGAGCCCAGAGAGAATCAAGCCCTGGGGAGAGAGACAGAGCTGGTTGCCTGATAGTCTACAGCTGGCCTTGTGGAGAGAGGCAAAGCCTAGAGAGCCTCATGGTCTACAGCTGACCTTGTGGAGGAAACAGGAGCTGAGCCCGGAGAGAAATGAGCCCCGGGAAGAGAGGAGCCCAGGAAGCCTGAACCCTGGCAAACGTCGGCAGCTGTCTTGGTCCAACACGTGGCAGCAGACTTTGGTGAAGAAGTAACTTATGCTTTCTGGCCTGGTAACTGGGCTTCTACCCCAAATAAATACCCTTTATAAAGACCAACCAATTTCTGGTATTTTGCATCAGCACCCCTTTGGCTGACTTATTTTTTTAATTAAAGAATTTAAAAATGAATTTTAGAATTAAAGAGGACCCTATCTCACTCCCTTCACAAAAATCAACTCAAAATGGTTCAAAGACTTAAATATAAAAGCCAGGACCATAAAACTACTAGATAAAACAAACAAAAAATAATAATAGAAAAAACGTAGGGAGCCATCTTCAAGATCTTGTGGTAGGGAAGCGGATGTGGCTCAAGCAACTGGGCTCCCGTTACCATGTGGGAGGTCCAGAGTTCCGTTCCCAGGGCCTCCTGGTGAAGGCAGACTGGCCCGCGCAGGAGAGCTGGCCCACGCGGAGAACTGGCGCAGCAAAACGACACAACAAAAAGACACACAGAGGAGAGACAGACAATAAGAGACACGGCAGACCAGGGAGCTGAGGTGGTGCAAGAGATTGAGCGCCTCTCTCCACTGCAGAAGGTCCCAGGATCGGTTCCCAGTGCTGCCTAAAGAGAAGACAAGCAGACACAGAAGAGCACACAGTGAATGGACGCAGCAGACAGTGCAAAACAACAGTGGTGGGGGGGCAGACAAGTAATCTTAAAAAAAATCTTATGGTAGGTGGTGGTTTCTTGGACCTTACACCCAAAGCACAAGCAACAGAAGAAAAAATAGATAAATGGGACCTCCTCAGAATTCAACACTTTTGCACCTCACAGGACTTTGTCAAAAGGGTGAAAAGGCAGCCAACTCAATGGGAGAAAATATTTGGAAATCACATATCTGATAAGCGTTTAATATCCAGGATATATAAAGAGATGTTACAACTCAACAATAAAAAGACAACCTGATTTTTAAAATGTGCAAAAGAGTTGAATAGACATTTGTCCAAAGAGGAAATACAAATGGTGAAAAAACATGAAAAAATGTTCAACAACACTCATGATTAGGGAAATGCAAATCAAAACTACAATGAGATACCATTTCACACCTATCAGAATGGCCACTATTAAAAAGACAGAGAACTACGAGTGTTGGAGAGGATGTGGAGAGACAGGAACACTTCTTCACTGTTGGTGGGAATGCAGAATGCTACAGCCACTGTGGAGGACAGTTTGGCAGTTCCTAAAGAAAATGTTACATTTTTCTTTGAAACTGTTTTTCTTTGACTCTGAACAAGAGTATGTTACTGTTACAAGATGTTAATATTAGACCAAAAAATTATGCCAAGTGAAAGAAACTGAACACAAAGTACTACATATTGTATGATTCCATTTATGTAAAATGTAAATTTAAATGGGGAGCGGATGTAGCTCAGTGGCTGAGCACCTGCTTCCCATGTATGAGGTCCTGGGTTCAATCCCTGGTACCTCCTATAAAAACATTATAAAGCTAAAATTAGATTAGTGGTTATGTAGGGCTGGGGAAGGAGAGAGATTGAGAGGTGACTGCTAAGGCAGGTGGACGTTTTCTTTTTGGAGTAATGAAATTGTTCTAAAAATTTTTGTGATGATTGCACAACACTGTGATTATACTAAAAGCCATTGATTGTACACTTTGTTATTTTATTTTTATTTTTATTATTTTTTATTTTTTGATTGTACACTTTGACTAGATTGTCTAGTATGTGAATATATCTCAATAAAACTGCTTTCAAATAAGTAAATAAAAATAAGAATAGCCAAAAATAGCAGCTATGTACAGCAGGAGAAGCAGAGAGAGATTGAGAGGTGAGGAGATTTTGTCTGTTTATTATTATTTTTATTGAAATAATGAAATGCTATAATGATTGAGGTGATGAATGCACAACTATGTGATTATACCAAATACCCCTGATTGTACACTTGGGATAGACTGTATGCCTTATTAATATGTATCAATAAAATTGATTTAACAAACAAAAAAAAAAACACTTATGAAACTGATGAAGTTGGTATTAATGACAGACAAAATTATACACACCAAAAAACATAAAATATCAGAAGAATTATTCCAAGGTCACATGCAAGCAAATACGTGCAACCCACAGATCCACTGGTGCTTCCTTGCCCTGTAAGATCCAGGTAAAAGGGTCTTAACCAAACCTCTCAAATTTCACATCCCAAGAGCACTGATTGTAAGTAATTTGTTGTGGCGCCTCAGCTGACTGTGCATGAACATAAAATTGTTTTTTTTTTCTCTCCCAAATCATTACTTTTGTTTGTTTTGTTTTAGCAGGTACCGGGGATCGAACCCGGGACCTTGTTCATGGGAAGCAGGCACTCAACCACTTAAGCTACACTGGCTCCCCTCAAATCACTACTTTTAACTGGATCTGTCATTCCCATCTGTTAATGACAAATCAGGTACATCCCATAAGTGATCAATTTTGTTGTTAAAACTTAGTCCACTGTAGTTAACAGCAATACTGTAATATTCTTGCATCAATGTCCAAGAAGGTACTAGATCAGCGCTAAGGGTCAATAGCAAGGGGTCTGAGATGTTTTTCTTTTGGACTAAGGAAAACGTTCAAAGGTTTACGGGGGCGATGACTGCCCAACTCTGACGGGAGCGAGAGCCGCTGAGTGGAGTCTGGACGGGGCTGTGTGGCCCAGCGAGCCACGTGGTGGCAGATGGCCTGTGGCTAGCTGTACAGATAGGAGCGTGCGCTCTCGTGAACCATGGCAAATGTGCAATACTAAGCCATGGTGTTACTGATGGGGGGGTGGCCACAGGCAGCTGGAGGGCCTGAGGACGCTCTCCCATGGCCTGTAACATGCTCCACAGCGGTGCACGGTCTTGGGGGCGCCACGAAGGGCGACTCAGCCCTTCACACATGATTGTTTTGTAAGCTCACAGCCTCTCTAATTAAAAACGTAAAATAATGATTTTTAACTGATAAAATGTGCATAACATGAAACTCACTTTCACCGTTTTGAGTGGGCCGTTCCTGGACGTTAAGTACGTTGACAGGACTATGTAACTTTCAGCACTGTCTCTTTCCAGACTCTCTTCATCATCCCAAACCAGAGCCCATCCTCACTGACAGTAACTCCCCTTGCCTCGCTCCCGGCACCCCTTGGAACCACTATTCTCTTCTGTCTCCTGCCTCTAGGAATTTGCTTACTCTAAGTATTTCATATAAACAAACCATACAATATTTGCCTTTTTGTGTCTGGATTATTTCCTTCAACAAGACATCTTCAAGAATCATCCAAGTTGTAGCATGGACCAGCAGTTCCTTTGTTTTTACTGCTGGAGAATATTCCATTGCTGGATAGAGCGCATTTTGTTCATCCATTCATCTGTTGATGGACATTTGGGTTGCTTCCACCTGTTGGCTATTGTGGACAGACAGTTTTTAAAAACATTTTTAATTCATACATGAACATCCATAAACAATAAGCATATAAGTTGTGAACTTACAAACCTGCATCTCATCCTACAGGGCTCCCATCCGTCACCCACCACCATCACCTTGCCTTGTTGTGAAACATTTGTAACAAATTATGAAAGAGCATCGTCAAAACATGACTACTGGCTGTGGCCCGTATCTCACATTTGGTGTGTTTTCCCCCAGCCCACCTGGCTGGTCACACCCTGTGTTAGTGTCACACGTTTGT
>JAQZBX010071125.1:0-15292 GCA_029593785.1 Cabassous unicinctus | reverse complement strand
AACTATGGGAATTTGTTCACTTATGGTTAGAATCCAGGAAAATTTCCAAATCAAAGCATCATCAAGGTGATGCTTTCTTCCTGAAGACTGGCTACTGGTGATCCTTGGCTCCTTTGTCATATGGCAAAGCACATGGTGGCATCTGCTAGTCTCTCCCTTCTCTTCTGGGCTTCAGTGATTTTAGCTTCTTGCTTCCATGGCTCTCTCTGTCTCTCTCTCTCTGTCTGTCTCTCTCTCTCTCCTCACTCTGTTCACAAAGAACTCCAGTAATAGGACCAAGACCTATCCTGAATGAGGTGGGTCACACTTCAAGTGAAGTAGTCTCATCAAAATGTCCCACTCATAATGGATTTACATCCACAGGAATGGACTAGATCCAGGAACATGTTTTCCTAGGGTGCATACAGGTCTAAATCACCACACTTTACCCTCTGGACCCCCAAAAGACAAGTTATTTCCATATGCAAATACATTCAGTCCATCACAGTATCCCAAAAAACTTAAATCATTTCAATAACAATACTAAGTACAAAGTCTCATCAAAATTGGTTATAGGTGGTCTGTCCTGGACACAATTCCCCTCTGTCAGTGGACCTTTCAAACCTAAGTAACAGGTTATCTGCTTCCAATATACAAAGGTGGGACAGGTATAGAATAAACATTTCCATTCTAGAAGGGAGAAATTTGAAGGAAAAGAAGGGCCATGGGTCCCAAACAATTCTGAAACCCTGCAGGGCATAGGTCATTAGATTTCAAGGTCTGAGAGTCATCTATGGAATGATGTTTTGTTCTCCAGGCCTGAGGGAGCGGCAGCCCCACCCTATCCAAGTGCTTGCACAGCAGCCATGCTCTCCCTCAACACTGGGGTGAAGGCTCCACCATCTGAGAACACTGGGATGCTGGCCAGACTCTCTGCAATCCCTGAGGAATAAGCTCCAACCTCCAAGAACAATGGGGTGGCAACATTTTTCCTGAACAATGGGGTGGCAGGCCCACTATCCCTAAGCTATAGGCCAGAATCACAGTTTCCACACACATGTGTGGACCCACTCTCTTGGCCCAAGAAGACATCTTTGTTCCAGACCTCAACTTCCGTGGTCTTGCTATTGAAGTGATTTTTCCTCCAATCTGTCCCTTTTAGTCTAGATTGGCAGTAGCTCCTTCATACAGATCTCACAAAAACTTGTAGGTTTTGCATATAGTACACAGGTGTACAAACCATCAGACAGTAGGACTTTCTACAGATCCTTCTTGGATAATTGCACCTTCAATTCTGATTTGCACTGAAATGGTTGACTGGAGCCATGTTCAGTTAAACCATCACACAGTGCACTATTTTCTGGGGACTTGTTTTCTGGAAGCTCAGAACTTTCTAAGCCATCAATTAATGATTTCTTTGTGCCCTGGAGTTCAGTTCTCAGTTTATCCCTTTCCTCTGGCATTTTACTATAAGTTACAAGGACAAACAGTCTGTGCTTTCCACATTTAGCTTGGAAATCTCCTTAGTCAAATGAAAGCTTATCGTTCTCAAATTCTGCTTTCCATCTGACATCAGAACTTTGCCAAGTTCTCTGTTGCTTTAAAACAACGATCACCTTTCCTCCAGTTTTCAATGACACATTCATCATTTCTGACTAAGTCCTCATCATAAGTGCCTTTAGCATCCATATTTCTATCAACAGTCTTTTCTTTAAAGCAATCTAGGCCTTTTAGATCATGTACCTCATAATTCTTCCAGCCTCTATCCATTACCTAATTCCAAAGACATTTCCACATTTTTGGTATTTGCAATAGAAGCACCCCACTCTCTGGTGCCAAAATCTGTTTGAACTTCCTAAACTGCTTAAAGCAGATACCATGAAATGGATTGGGCCTAAAAACGGGAATTTGTTCACTTATGATTAGAATCCAGGAATATGTTCAAATCAAAACATCATCAAGACCATGCTTTCTTCCCAAAGACTAGCTACAGTGATCCTTGGCTCCTTTGCCACATGGCAAGGCATACAGGGACATCTGCTGGTCTCTCCCTTCTCTTCCGGGCTTCATTGATTTTGGCGTCTTGCTTCCATGACCTTCTCTTTTTCTCTGTATTCCCTTTGTCCACAAAGGACTCCAGCAATAAGACCAAGACCCATCCTGAATGAGGTGGGTCACACCCCAACTTAAGTAGTCTCATCACAATGTCCCACTCACAATGGGTTTACATCCACAGGAATGGACTATATCCCAAGACATGTTTTTCTGTGATATATACAGCCTCAAACCACTACATTAACTATTCTATACATCAAACTCATTCCTGACCTCTCCTTCCACTCTGATTCACCCTGGCTGCCTAGACACCTGAGACACCCTGAAAATATACTTCCTTATCTCTCTCCTAAGCTCTTCCAGCCCTTATAAGCTCCACATGGCTTAGTTACCATAAAGGAAAACATTCCAGGACAAGTGGTCCTAATGGTAACCTCAGTAAATTCCTTACCCCTCCCAGTAATCAGCCCCCTTACTATCTTCCAGAGCTTTTCCTCTGATGCAATCCTAACGCTTAAAAAGCTCGTTGCCCTTTGTTTCAATGGAGTTGAGTTTTACTCCCCCCTAATATAGCAACCCCCAACTAAAGTTATCCTTGCCTATTTGCTATTGTCCAGTGCAGTTTATTCCTTTGGCACACTCTATTGATTCTTTGTCTTTAGCATGTATACATGCTTAAATCTTCCTCATACTGGAGAAAACACTCCCATAAGTCTTTTGACTCCTTTACCTACTTTTTTTCCCTATTTACTATTCAAATCAATATTTTAGTCCTTGTCACTCAAATAAAAATATTCTTATCAAGGTTACTAGTGATAATCCAGTTGGGCATTTAATGGTCTCTGCATTCTCCTCCCTACTGCATATTTTATGGTGTATAGTAAGTTTGCAGAGTTAAGAATTTGGCCTCCAAAAAGAGATGGTCTTGATGGAAGTGTCTTTTGTTATTCAAGGAGAGTTCATATGCTAATGAGACGACAGGGCAGGGTCAGGCACACCTGTAGTCTTAGGGTGGGGGGCTAGCCAAGACATGCCAGTCAGACCTCTGGGAAGGGAGAGTAACTGGAGGTTAAGCTCAATCACATGGGCATCTTTTCCCACAAATCAGGCCTACATAATGAGATCCCATGGAAACTCAGGATACTCAAGCTTGGGTGAGCATCTGTGATTGACAGTATGCATCATGTGCTAGAGGGTGATGCGTTGATTTCATATGGAGAGAACAGAGAAGCTTAAATATTAATATTTCTAAGGGTTCTATTTTTACTTCAGCTTCTTACTCTGCATTTTTCCCTTGGGTGGACTATTGTTCTTGCTTAAACCGATCATAAATTAGCCTTTCACTCCCAAAAATCTCTTATTTCCAGATTCATATATCCAGCTGCCTTAGGGATTTTCCATTTTAGTATTTCAGATACACTTCTAACTCACCGTGTCTAAATTTGAATTCATTAAATTATTCGTACTTTGAAAACAAGCGAACAAGATTACCAAGTGTTCTTTCAGTACAGTGTTGGTCTTGACATTCTATATACAGGACTACTTTACACCACTCAGGGGCAGAGGTTACCCTACAGAATTTTGTTGGGTAGAAATGCAATTAATTTCTATCCAGTGGAACAATATCCTCAGAGATTAAAGCTTATGGTCTTGTAGGACATTAATCAGTTTTGTATCAAACTCAGCAATCTATTACATTGCCTATATATAACTATCTTTTCAAATGTCCTTTGGACCAGTTCTAACATATTACTGGTTCATTCATTACTAAATTGGTTGAATAAAGTCATTGAATATCTTTATTATTTTATATTTGCATGAGTCATTATTTTGCCTTTTTGAAAATTAAACTTTAAAATTTTTGTATTCCAATATTTTACTTCTACTATATTTTCTTTCTTAATAAAAGCACATCAATCATCCAAGATGAAACCTGGAAGTTGCCTTTTCCTTCTTTCACCTGCCCTCCAAACACAAGTCAACTAGTTCTACTAGACTATTGACACCCAAAGTTGCTTGGCAGCCTTGGATAAAACCTTGCTAGTCCATCCTAACTACAACTCAGAAAATGGACACTATTCAATGGCAATAGAGGTTAACCTACTGCCTTCTATAGCCCTTTAGGAAGAGATAAAAAGATACAGAGGATGCAAAGTAATCTTGGTAAGAATCATAAAGGAGGTAGAAAATAGTCATTATAGTCTCATGATGTCCTCTCCCTTTCACTTTTCCCATCTTTCCCTATACTTCCTATATGATAATCCCTCTTCAGATTTTATTTTGGTATTAAAAAAATAATAAGTGTGGCCAGTATCATGACCTATAAACTGCTGTAACTACAAGGCAAGACTGTAACTACAAGGCTCACATAAGATCCACCAAGTCAAAAGCAGAGAGTGCTTTGAGTAATACACCTTTTGAGGCTATCTCAAACTAGTTGTCTTCCTTTGCCTATGCTCTGCAGCAGTCTTTCCTTGTTCCCTCCAACCTACTGCCACCAGCATAGGTTACTATAAAATGAAACCTCCACCTTTAGACATGGTCACTTCACAAACAGATTATTGAGCTATGTTATCTCAGATGTGGTAAAAGAAACAGTAGAAAAAATGAAATCTTCTCCTTGGCTCCGCTCTTATAAAAGTGGCAAAAGCTAACCGGTTAGAACTTCAAAAGGTGTGAAAGGTCTGCGAATTAGAAAGGGCTGTGGGAAATATGAGGCACAATGAGAGGTCATCCTTTTCCAGAAACTTGGAGGATGGTTAAGAGCTCTTCCCTGGCAGAGACTGAATTGAGAGAGTGGGGTTGGGGGGAGCTGAGGGCTTGGAGCCAGAGGCTCTTTTAACAGAAAACTCACCCTTGTACAAATTATAGAAACCTCCTTCTTGTAGATGAATTAGAAAAAAGGAGGTCCTTCTTAAATGATGAAGGACGCTACATTTTTGGATGACAAGCCAAGTAGGGCTGGCTTCTGGCCCCTATTTGCCTCCTCAGCTGGGAGCTCTTGTACAGTGCACCAACTGTACACTGTATGCAGTGGTGCTACACAGTGACCCGCTGAATGCTGCTACCACTTCCACCTGTATTCATACCCATACTCAAGATTACAGGTGGATTAATTCCTGGGACTTGGTACAAGGCTATTCTGGGAAATCACTCATCTCTAGGAGATAATTACAGACTCCGTTGGAGGCAGAGGTGATTGTTTCTCAGCAGATCTGAGGAACTGCCCCACTTGGTTCTGCCTTTGATAGTGGTGAGTGAATTTACCTCTTCCATAGTTATCATCCAGGCTTTAATTTTGGCAGTACTGAGCTGTTTATATAGCTAACATCTCCTCTGACCCCCGGCCCCCCTTCTTGTTATCCCTTAAAGGATAAAAAAATGTGAATTGAGATAGTACACAGCTTTGGAAACAGATGATTAAACAAAGGCCTAGAACATTGGATTTGAGAACCACTGTCACCTTCTACCTCAGCCAAAGTCTGTGTCAGTAAAGAAGAGACCTCTTAGTCTTCTAGGTAATCAATCACTTAATTTCTATTTACTATATTTCATTAAATCTGATAAGTCATCTTTTATAGACTCAATTATTTTGTATTCCACCAAAGAGACCAAAAACAAACAAACAAACAAAAAATTAAATGTCTGACACCACCAATTGTAAGACATACTCTGATTTCAGATATGTTAAAATATGTGTCTTAGAATCAATGAAATGTAGCATTTCTAGCCACAATGTCTCCTACAGTAATGAAATCCCATCACTTTGGCAGAAAATCTAATCCAGTTACTCACTTAAAGGATGTGAAACTCCTAGTTATAATTTTTCTAGATATCCACATTAAGCAAAAGATGGACCTGGTCCGTGAGAGGAGTCGTAGCATTTCATGGCTTGCCCAGAAAGGTCCAAGCCTAGAGATCTGGCACGCTGCAGCTTTGCTCGATGTTAGAATTTTTGTGCGAGACTGCCATCTGCTGGACAAATAGCACACACATTTTATAGTAAATTAAGTTCTCTGGCAGAGAAATACAGCAGTGGAACATACACTCCATATTTTCTATTTGAATTTAATGTTCTATCAGTTTATTTATTTTTCAAATTTTGTATGCCTAGGCCGAGTCTGAAATGAGCTTTACAATGAAAGCCTACCCCCAATGCATCTTTAATATGTTGCCACGGTGCAATAGAATCATTGTGACAGACCATTTATAAAGATGGTCATGGCCTTCCATCCCACATGTCCTTTTACAATGTAAATTTTTTCTCCCAGTAAGAGGTGAAGTCTGTTTTCCTTCTGTCTGAATCTAGGTTGACCTTGAGACTTGCTTTGACCAATAATATGTGACAGAAGGGACACTGTTCAACTTCGAATGCCATCCCTAAAAAGACTGGTAACTTCAGTTTATGCCCACTGCTATTGTTCATATAAGAAAGACAGGCTAGACTATGGAATGATGATGCACCACTTGGGGAGAGCTGAGTAGGGCAGACAACATCAAGCACTAAGGTCCCAGACATCTGAGTGAATCCACCTTTGATGTTCTAGTCTGCCCAGACATGCGCCAAAAGACACTGTACAAGTGAGCCCAGCTGAGACCAGTAGAAGAAACTCTCAGTAAACCCACAGAACCATGAGAAATAATAAATAATTGCTCCTTGAAGCCATTACCACTTAGTGTGGTTTGTTATGCAGCCATAGGTGATGGGAAAGTTTTACAAGAAGAATAAACTACAATGCACAAGTCCCAGCCCCAGATACTTGTATTTAATTATCTTGAGTGGAGTCCAGGAAATAAAAGCCTGCATGATGAAGAATCACCGACCGACGTGTTTATGCTCAGGATTACCTTTTCTAAAATCAGCAACAGGAGCAACATCATTACTGTTTTTCCAATATGTTACATTATCCTCACATCCCCTCTGTGAAGGGTTGAAACCTTTATATAAATGTATGGTTCATATACATACGCTGTGTGTATGCTTATGTAATTATTTTATTATTATTATCTTATTACATAGGAGAAAACTAAACTTAAGTGATTTCTCCCAAGACCGTTAGTGATTTAGGGTAGGTCAGTTAACTTTGCATCCTAAACTTTTTCAACTACATATACTATATTGCTGCATTCTGATATTTACCTTTTTTGTGAATGGCTAACTGGATATAAACAGTTTATATGCCTGGATATGAAGGTAATAGGTAGGAGAGAAAGAAGATTTATTAGGACCCTAAAGCCACAGAGAATTGAAATTAAAGAGTTAAAATTGAAAATATCTTTGTGGGTAACACTGAAATTTTGGAGCATTAATCAAACCTTGTGCAGTAAATAGCAACTTGGAAGTGCAGTAAATAGCAACAAGACATGCAAAATGGGAGGATCTCTAAGCCAGATTCATTTACTTAATTCAACAAATATTTCAATCCCTACTGTCTTGGGAAAAAAAATCCCTGATGCCATCTTTTCTGTAGTCCTAGGGGATGGGTGGTAAAAGCTACAGGAGATGAATTTCCACCTTGTTTAAGGAAAGAATTTCCAGCCAAACTGTTCAAAGATATAACAGACACCTCTGAAAGAGAGTTAATTCTAAAAATACAACTGGAGGAAAGAAATTTTAGCTGTAATGAGTTCATCTGTGTGAGATTCATCATCTTACTTCATGAAGGGGAGGGAGGTGCAGAAAGGAACTCAGAGCCTAAGTGAGCTTAGCTGTGAGCCACATTGAGGAGCCTGCCATGAATCCTATGATGTGGGCTGATTAGAATGTAGCTAAAAGCAGGTTCTGGAATCTCGATCCCCATGGTTGGTCCTCTCACCTGCTACAAAACTTCTACAGCCATGCTTCCCGATCTTAACTGTGCAAATGGATTACCTAAGGATCTTGATACTTCATAAGATTCTGATTCAGTATGTCTGGGGTGGGAGTCGAGAGTCTGCATTTCTAACAAAATCCCCGGTGATGCTAATGCTACTGGTCTATAGACTATACCTAGAACAGAAAGATTTTTTCAGAATTTCCCCTAGAGCAGCAATTTTCAGAATGTGATTCCCAGAATATCATCTGGGAACTTATTAGAAATGCAAACTCTTAGTCCATCCGACCTACGCAATTAGAAACTCTGGTGGTTGGGACCCAACCATCTGTTTTTAACAAGTTCTCCAGGTGTCCTGATACCTGCTAAAGTCTGAGAACCACTGATCTAGAGAAGTATTTATCCAGCCACAAGAGAATCACTTGGGGAATATTAAAAAATATCAACCACTGGTTTCCATCCTAGACTAATTAAATCAGAATCTCTGGATTTGGGATCCATTATCATGAGTATTTTTTAAATCTCCTCAGGTGATTACAATGTTTGAGAACCACTGCCCCAGAAAGAGTCACTTACTTCCTGTCTCTATGCCAGCAGAAGTCGGATGATGGTTGGGGTGTCTGGATATGCTTGCCTCCTCCTCACTGTTGCTTTGCACCTATAATCAAGAATCCATGTGAACTTAAAGAGAGCAAGTATGTGTGTGATGAGGGCGTGAGAAAAGGCACAGGGTGGCAGGCAGCTGTAAGAAAGGAGGATGGGGATACTTGAGAGACTTGACCTCTTCAGTGGGGGCAGAGACCCAGTACTGAGGAAGGAGCTTAGGTACAGCAGTACATGCAATGAGAGGTAATACACATGCGAATGGTTTTTTCAAATAATCACGGGTTCTCTTTATGACAGGGATTTTAGAGCTTTTCCAAGAGATTCCGTCACTTGATGGTAATACCATTCCTAGAGCCAGGCAAGAGGAACTCTGAATTTAAGAGAGAACACAGGGTGAGAAGTCTATGGAGCCTGCACTACCCTTTCTAGACTATGCTCTGGCTATCCAGAATTCCAAAATACAGGAACAGTTTGGACCAAGTGCTGTGGAAATTGATGGAGGAGCCTGTTTCAGGGACCTGCACTGGTTTTATCTGGTGTCTGTCTTCTCAAGGGCAGACCTCTCCATGAGTGTATGCATACCTAGGCCCAAGTGATGGCCAATGGAAGGCTGTTTGAGGGTGTGGTGGGTGTGTGGGGTTTAGATATGCAGGCTGGGATGTCCACACAAGTGTGTGTAAGGTCCCAATGGTGCAGAACAGAGCTGGGTGTGGGGCAAGAAGAGGGCAGGCCAGGGGCTAGGGAGTGGCTATGCCCACATTGCCATATTCTAGTACAGAAGTCCTAGGAGTCTGAGAATTCCAGATTTGAACTTGAACATCTAGGTCTTTGTGGTTACATATTTGCCAAGGTAAGAGAGCACATTTTATTTAATAATGTTAGCTTTGTGTGTAATTGGCCTCCATTTATAGTCTTGTGCATAACTCAAAAATGTTAGGGGCAAGTGTGCTTCCTGAGAACATTCAATGGTGATTAGGTTAGATGAGGAATTAGAAAAGCAGCTCTGGAAACCTGGGCACTCTTAAGAAACAAGATCCATATCCCTTTATCCCTCTAGATTAACTCACTCCCAAAGGTTTCTGAATTTAATTCAAGAAGTAGTATATCTAACAAGGATAGGGAATCTGGATCCCCTTTACCCCAGGTCCCTAACCTTTCATCTTCTAGGAAAGAATCAGGATCTTTATCTTCCAGTCTTTTTATCACCTCTAACCTACTTACCTCCTCCAAGTCAAAAGAGTCCTGTGGCTGCTGGATTAGAGATCCGTGTAGCTCTGGTTTGTCTGGTCTTTGACTCCATTTCTGCTGAATGATAGGCAGGTCTACCTTCTTAATCTTCTTGCCTTCCCTGACCATGAGATTCTTTTGGAACAGGCTCTTTCTGGCTCTGCTCTTTCTTTTCCAGAAAGTCTCATCCTTGGTTGAATAGGCTTCCTCACTGGTGGACTGTAGAGCCCACAGCTCTCTCCTTACACATGCAGGGTCTCTGGTCCACTCTAGATCTGCTCTGGGCAGAGAATTTCTGCAACAGGATGCCTTGGAGTAAGAATCCAGAGTTTGTGATGGTGCAAGTGGAGTGGACATCCCTTGCTGTGTTTCCTCTTTTGGGCAGAGGCTATGCAGACAATAAGAAGGCAACTTTGTATCACCAATGGGTGGCACAGGATCTTCATGAGAGCCTGGCCCAAACTCAGGGTCTTGCTGGAGAACCAGCTTCTCTCCTCTCACTCTGTCCATCACTTCCCACACCACTTGGTCCAAACTGTTCCTTTGGGGGGTGTTGTGGGGAGGTGATAGCCGATCTCGGGGACACGTGTACAGGCACATCTTGGAGATGGCTTTCCGAAGACGTTCTCTGGGTGAGTGGGGTTCAGGCTCTGGGGCCAGGATCCTGATGGATGGCACATTAGTTGGGTTGCAATTCCAGAACATGTGAGATGGTGTGAACTTTTGGACAGGTGTCTTGGACACATAAGAGTAGAGACAGAAGAAGGCATCAGCAGTGACAGCCAGTGTTTGCACCTGTTTAAACCTGCCTGGGTACAAGGGTTGAAGGTAGTGAGTCTAGGAATCATCAGAAAATTATCTTGTGAATCTCTCCCTTCAATAAGCTCAAAGTTCAGAGACAAGCTGCCAATCTCCCCCATGTGTCTCTCCTATCTAGATATCTGACATCCAGGGTCCCTTTTCTGGATTTTTGGAACACACAATTTCAAATAGATTTATCATTTTTAGTCCCCAAATTAATAAATTCCATATGGGATGAGAAACTTTTTTTCTACGTATTGATTTAGAATATCCTTACTGCTGTTGCTATATTCTAAACAATGTCATCACTGTGTCTGCTTTAGATGGCAAATACACAAAGGCAAAAACCAACATCATTTTCTTGGTCAGTGACAAGGATTTAGGGTTATAAAAGGGTTTTATAAACCCTCTGGATTATTTATCATATTTAAGCCTTGAGGCCCACTGCCCTAAATGGAAGTGATGTTAATGTAGTGGCTATAAATAGGACACGTTCTATAATTCCAAATGGGAAATAAAAATGGGAATAAACTTGAAAAACATTTTACTGATTTGATTCAGCTAAAGGAGAAAAAGACCCAAGTGAAGCAATAGTGATCTGAGGTCTCTTTAAAACCATTTCTATCAAGAAACAGAACGTGAAGTTCTTCGTCTTCGCTGAGGACAACATAAGAGACACAAGAGACAAAGGCTGGAGTGTAGCTAAACAAGAGAAAGTCGGCCTGCTGTGAAAGCTTGTGGGCTAGGAGAGCAGTAGAGCACAGTCTGTGGTGACACTCACTGGCCAGCATTAGACAAGGGTCCTCCATCTCAATCCTCCGCACCTGAGCCTTCAGGAAGAGCTGGAAATCAATGCCCTTGGCCTGAGAGGGGCTGGTGAAAAATCGGGCTGGGATTCGAGAAGTGTCTTTGTGGTCCTCTTGGCCAAAGCCCAGACTGAAGAGAACATCTTCTGCATCTTCTTGCACTTTGTCCAGAATCTCTGAGATGCTGAAAAGAGGGAGTTTGGAAAAATAGAGGACAACTTTGAGATACAGGGCAATGCAGAGTCTCTAATAAAAGTGTCATGAGGCTGGGATTCCTTTCTGGCCATTTGTCTACCTTCCAGCATGACTTTGAGAAAAGTTTTAACTTCTCTGAACCTAAGCTCTCTGTCTGAAATGTGGGGATTAAAATCCAGTCCTGGTTAGAAAAACTGAACAGAGATTCTGGTATAACACTTTGAATAACTAGTTATAGATGAAGGAAAATTTAAATTAATATAAGAAGGCTTTGAAAATTAAAGAGCAGCATAGATACCAAGAAACTTTATAGTTGCTGTTATTAACCAGTCAGTTCTCACTTGCACACTCTTTCGCTATGCCTTTTACCAGGTGCATTGCAACTTACCAAGTGACTTTCCTCAGTAGTTGTATGTAGTCAAGGAGTACATAAGGAACATAAACTCATTTTATTATCACTCTGATAGTAAAAGGTAATCAATATAGGTACATTCAACACCTGGTTTTGAAAGGCAGGTGCCTTTGTAGTATTATTTTCATAACAGAACACTGTGTTACAGAGAATCAAACTATCTCTCTCAGTATGGCACCAATTTGTGCTTACATCCAAACCTGAGGACCACCAAGCTGGGTGACACTAGGGCTTGATATCCATGCATCCCAAACAATCTTGGGGAGCTGTGGATTATTTAAGGCTTTGGATAATCACTGTCATTCTCTTTAGAAAGAATGCTGGTTTTTAAAAAATATATATACAAATAGGTACCATTCTGTTTAATTGAGAGCTGGACAGTCAGAATCCCTGGCTCTGATCTCCTGCTCACCCCAAAGTGCTGATTTTATCTCCATGTTCTTAAATTGCACGGTCTGGATCAGTGGTTCTCAACTATGGCATGTGGGGGGTGCCTGGGTACTGGGAGTACTTTAAGAAATATGGATACTTGAGTACCATCTCCAAAGATTCTGATTGAATTGATCTGGGGTGAGGCCAGGGCTAAAGATCCAGGGGATAAACCACTAAATGTAATCATAAGGTTAAGAAGTCTCAGAGCCAGGTCTCAAAATCAAACTTTAACTCCAAATCCTGGATACTTTCATTATACCACACTAGTTTTCATCATTTACTACCATGTTTTAGAGTTATTTGTGTGTATATCTTATCCACCCTATCGGATTGTTGCGTTCCTGAGGGCAAGCTATTAATTTGCTTCATCTTTTCAAGTTCCATACAGTCATTGCCTAGCCTGAATTAGGGGATCCAAAATTGCTTGAATGAATGAATATTTTACTGCTTCATTTAATAAACAAATAAGTCAATTGATCAATATATTGTTTACTGAGCACTTACTATGAGTTCAGGAACTCTGATGGTATTAATACTACACCTCCTGGGATAGTTCAGTGGGAAGAGAGATCTGTATTTTACACATAGCATCCAGATCTGAGCAGTGGATTCCTCTGCACTCCCTACTAGTCTTGAAGCAAATATCATTCTCAATTATGTGACTGCATTATAAGATATCCTAGGAAAAATGGGCAATGGCTCCAGATTGCATTCTTCCCTGCCCTTCACATTCCCCACCCTCTCATCCTACAAAACTCAATACATACCTTGAGCTAGTCTTACTGGTCCCAGCAGTCATGCTGCTGGAGGCCAAACTGCAGCCAAGATCCAGTAGATGGTAGGGCCGGGCTGTCTCCAGGAAACTCCTGCAAAGATCAGTGAGGATGTCACACAAATCTTGCGCCTGTTCAGACTTTGGCTTCAAGGCATTCCCTGATGGATACATTCATCCTCTGCTGGGTGCCTTCACCATCTACTGAAGAAACTCAGTCTCTGTCCTCACTCCTGGTTGAAAAATCTCACCCTTTATTGAGAATATTTGCTCTTAGTTTTTAGTCTCTTTGGCCCTGAAACCTACCTCAGTTCACTGGCTCCTAAATCACTGACTGATCCTAATACTTACCTGGAAAGGAGTTTTCCATTGGCGGCCAACAGAGTGGCTGGACAAGAAACAGAAAGGCAAAAATCAAGTCAGAAGGGAAAATGAAAATCACATGAGCTACCCCTCTGAACTTAAAGGCTCTGATCTTTCTGTTCTCCTCTGTCACTACTACAGGCTAGCTCCACCCCATGAACTGCTCAAAATCATTAACCATAATCCTGGAATGGGGACAGGTATGGTAGAGAACAGAGGGTTCTGAGCCTCTGTGCTTCTGACCTATGGCTGGTGTTCTTGGCAAGAGTCCCTCTGTCCCCACGAAAGAGAAGTCACTTTGCCTTCCAAGATAGTTCTACTTTTCCACCACATGCCTCTCTACGGGTCCCAGGAAACACTGGCAGGGTGCTGTGCCCCATCTTTTATTTGAGCTCTTATTCTCCTGCAGTGCATCTTTCTCTTACACCCTGTACTCTTAGACTGCTTTGAGCTTCCTAGGCAGAAAATAGTTTCAAAGACATCCTGGGCAGCAAAGGTTATGGTGATTTTATATCTTAGCTTCCCAGGGGTCAAAAGAAATCTTCGATGATGGATCAGCAGCTGTCATTCTAGGCTCAGGAACATGTATTTCTGGGCACATGATGCTTTCTGCATTTTACATTAGATAATGAAGCTGTTCTTTCCTTGCACATAAGACTCTGGAGACAGGCTGCTTCTTCCCACAGTTCTCCCCTTCATTCTACCTTCTTTCATTGAAAATATACCCTCTTTCCTGATCTCAATCTCTAAGAGCTGTGCCTCTTACCCTCTGCACCGAGGGTCAAGTCATCTTCAAAGCTGGTCCCATGGCTGGGGCACCCTGTCAAATAATCAGGTGAAGGTCACAGAAAAGCAGGCTTGGACGCACATGCACACACATGCAGATGCACACACACAGATCTGTATGCATGAGCATCTATATATGTCCTTAGCCTTGTACTATCACACAATGACACAAAACTACACCCGGCTCTATCCATACTACTTCAGAAATCACATTCACATTTATACTCAGAAAGAATCACACATACACTCACCTATAATTAACCTATCCCATATATCACATAGTCATGAACAGAATCCCCTGCCAGAGAATAAGTACCTGGAGGTATGCACTCACACACATAAATAAACACATCTTATACAACACTTTTTGTATAGTAGTGGCTAATTGGCCACTAATAAGAGATGAGCTTTTAGTGTTAATGAGCCTGTGAATCTAAGCCAGCACTTACTCTTTCTTCTGGACTTTCCTTGTGACCACTATTGGTGTTTGCAGGCATGCATGCATACACATGTGCAAGCACCTCACACCCCCACATCCAACACATACACAGCCATATGACTCCCAAGAAGAAGAACAGAAGAACAGAGTTTATACTCACCATTGCAGATCACCTGTCCTGCTTCCTCGGAAAGCCCTTCTTCAGAGTATCTAAAACCCCAAAATTAACTGAGGTCGAAATCACAACATTTTCAAGGAGGCTTTTCTTCAACTATCTCCCACATGTTCACAAAACCTCCCAATGGGAGTCATGAGTATTTAATTTGCTTTTATACTGGAGAAAACTAAGACAGATACAAAGTCATAGAGGTATTGAGGCAGAGTTGATACTACACTGTGCTGCCTTGGTTCTGATCACACTGTCTAACGTTAGCTTAGCAATGATTCTCCAGTCTCTGGGTAAAATAGGGAAAAAAGAATATAGATGCAAAACTGGGAAAATATACTAATAAAAGAAGGAGTGTGGGTGCCATAATTTTCACATCACAAATGCAAACATCAGGGTTTTCAAAACTTTGAGGAGGTCATCTTATCTATACACAACCC
>JAQZBX010071124.1:0-15310 GCA_029593785.1 Cabassous unicinctus | reverse complement strand
GCTTCCCGGGGCCTCCTTGTGAGGGCAGGCCGGCCCGGGCGGCGCGATGGGCTGATGCAGCAAGACCTCACAGCAAGGGGGAGATAAGCAGACACAGAAGAAACACACAGCGAATGGACACAGCAAACACAAGCAGCAAGGGGGGCATAAATAAATAAATAAATAAATCTTTAAAAAAAAAAAAAAGAGGCTCGAGAAGGGAGGACACTCAAACCAGGACCTATGGACCTTCCAAGTCCCCCACTTTCTGCTACATCGGAGTCCATAAATTAAACACCCACCTTAGTTGCCAGGCTCGGCTCAGAAAGACTTTGGATTGCTCCCAAAGTCACCCTTACAAGTTGTACAACCAACAAAGCAGAGCAAAAAAAAAAAAAAAAGTTTTAGCAAGCCAGGACTCCAGCAGCTCTGCAACAAAGTCTTCTAATTCTCATTTGCTTGTTCAAAATCCGCGACTTGACTTTAGAGTCACGCGCTACATAAATGGTCAGGATGGAAACATTTATTCACGTGGCCAGCAGGAGGTCATGGGGGCAGTGAGAGCGGGGAAGGACAAGAGGCTGTCCTCTGAAATGATACTTTAGGTAAGGTCTTCCTGCATGTCAGCCTTCTACAGGACTGCATTTCCTCAGGAAGGTGCTTGAAAGCCTTTGACGAAAGACCGCACATCAAAGTTCCGTGCAGGATGCTTTTCCTTTAATTGCTTACAGATTTATGTGGGACTTCGACACAGATGCTTTGGCACACAAAGTAGCCCAATACCTTTGCAGTGAGGAAGGGACGTGAATTTCACAGTTGAGTGAGTGGTGCCCAGAATTCACCCTTCTTACCTGCCTCGGATAACACAGGCAGCACCCTGCTTCTCCACCTGGGCTAAACATTGTAACCACCTCAGAAGCTTCGACAGTATGGATGCTTGGGCCTTAATTAACTGGCGTAATTGGTGTAAGATGTGGCTGATCACGAAGATGCCATAAAACTCTTCAAGTGCCTCTAACGTGGGGCGGGGCTAGAGAGCCCCACCCCTAGAAGAATCAGGCGGATATGGCAAAAGTTGCTAAAAATTAGAAGGACTGTCTGTGAAAGAACATAAAATTAAGAATGAGAAATAACCTCCACCACGGGGCAACCCAGCCTCCTGTGATCTGCCCCAGCTTGCTCTCGAGTCCTACCTCCCCTTCTTTGCTGCAGCTGAGCAGCACTTTGTCCACGTAAACCAGGGCACGGCTGTCCTCCCCTGCTTTGCTACTGTTGGCCCTCTCCGGGGCTCTTTCACGAAAAGATGCCTGCTCATTCTGGGTGATTTAAGGCAATGGACCCTCTGAGTGAAGCTTCCCTCATGGTACTTTGTGCAGTGCAGACTCACTAAAGTGCATTTAATCAGCTGTTTGGGGGCAAGTTTCTCCACTCGACCTCAGAGAATGCCATAAAGCAGAGACTCTGCCTCATTAGTTCTGAGTTCCTAACACCTAGCCCAGTGGCTGGCACATAACAGACACCCTAAAAATGATTGTTGAAGAAACAGGAATACAAGACAACATTAGGAAACACATATCAATGATGTTAATTGTAATATTGAGAAATTTATTGTCTTGACAGGCAAGCGCATTTAAGAGAAAAATTGCTTTGTAGATGATAGCACCTAAAAGCTCCAAAGAGCATGTTATGAAACAGAAGGGTAAAATCAAATTATTTGCATGTCTTATGGTGTTTATAAATGTGTCTTCATTTTTTCACTTTGTCCTCATTTAAAAAAAGGAAAAAGTCATCTTAGCAGCCACATCATTTGTTTTGCCTGATGGAAACACAAGATACACAATTACTACAAGTGGCTCTGCAGAAGACATGTCTTCCCTGTGGAAGATGGAAATGCCCTTTAGCACATGGCCACAAATGTTTGCTGACCTTGCTTATCAGTCCCTCGCAAGCTCACTAGCCAAATGGCAGGGCCACTTCAGAAATATCAGAACCCAGGAATTGATTCCTTGACTGTCTTCCCAGACAGTTAAAGACCTAACATCTCCTGTGTGCTAAGCAACCCAGGGTCTACTCCTTTCCAACAACTTAGCAAGAGACACTGTCGGAATTCCTTAAGTCTGAAAGAAAGGACCCAGGAGAGTGGGGAAGCAAGGGCAAACTTCTCCTGCCATGTGCAGCACTTGCCAGTAAAGATGAAGTTCTTGCCCAGGGTTCTCAGTCAGGCTTTGAAGAATGACAGCGATTTGACCAAGAGCTCCTGGGTGGCAGATGCCTTACGAGCACTGCCAAGCCTAACGTGGCACACACGAGACAACTCCACGAGCTGGGTACACAAGGAGCCTGGCAAGGGCTGTGGATAGCTGCCCAGAGTGAGGGTGCAGCACAAGCATGCATGGTCAGCGTTCAAAGAAACCCTGGAGATCATCTCGTTCAGGCCCCTAATTTTGCAGAGGGACTAAGAGAGACCAGAGAGCTTAAAGGATATCTGGCCGAAGGCTCACGCTGATATGATAGGCTCAATCCAAGATTGAGGGCTTAAGCTGTAGTTCTCTGCCTGCATAAACTAAGTTGACTCTTTGCATGGACCAAATGCACCAGCTGGTTTTTAGAACTCCATTTGACTCTGCACCTATAGGCAGCTTACAGACGACTGACCATGTCAACTCCAGCAAGTCAAGCTGGGACTATAAGAATGGGCTATACCCAATCGTTCAGCTCTGCCTCGCTAACACGGCTCAAAGCCACCAGTAATCCCTGCTTCAACCCAGTCATTTTGCCGATGCTCACCAAGTCTGGCTGACCCTTATCTTTGACTTAAAAGTCCTAGAGTGTTAATTCTTGGAAGTTAAAGAGTTTCTAACAGGTATGTGTAAGATCTATTAAGATTTTTGTCTCTTTTTCAAAAATGGGAAAAAGGAGAAGATAGGAAATCAAAAGGAACTATAACTCTAGTTCTATTTGTCTTGCCTCTCATTTCAGAGAAATTGTGAGTTGTGGGTAGGTTGATTTCAGCTGAAAAACAGTGTACTCATTCTAAATTTGACGGATTTTAGAATAGAATGTAGAACGGAGGTCATAAGTAAAATACGAAAGTGTTTTCTATTCTAAAACTAGATTAAATTTTCTTCATGATTTAGGACAAAATTAAGAGAAAAAGAAAAATAGAAGGATTGTCTTAAATTAATTATTGCATTCCCCACCCATAAAATAAGGGGTACGTGTAGACAAAGCAAGCATTTACACGCCCCTATGTACCCTGCGCCTCTGTTTTCTTATTTGTAATATGGTTTCCAAATGATAAGACCTATCCCTCTTACTTAAGAACCACTAAAGCAGGTACAACAAAAACGAGCTGGCAGACACAATTCCCTGCCCGCCTTCCCCTCGGTATCTCTTGCCCCTGCTGAGAAAGAGTCGCCATCCAAATAGATACAAAAGAGGCGCATCAAGGCAGGGGTAAGGCAGAGCCTTCTCACAGGCATTTGATTCCAAGTAATGGCTTCAAAAGCAAAGCGGTCACAGGAGGCCTTAGAACTTCCCCTTCAGGAACAGCCCGACTTTGGGTTTAAAAACGACACACTGTATTCCCCATTTGGAGGCTATACATGCACAGAGAGTCCCTGTCTTCATTAAGCTGCCTGGAAATGCACAAATCATTTGACAGATTTTTAAAACAAAATGCTTAGGAAATGGGCACAAATGAAGGGAACATTTGTGATGGAATCACCCCAAACAAAACACAGAACTTCCTAGTAGAATTCGCTTATGTTTTGAGGATTCTTATGCAACAATGATTGCAAGACAATTTTATTTTTCAAATGACTAAGACCCTAAAGAAATGTGCAAATTAAGCCACAACAGGATGCTTTAATGATGATCCATGAGCGAGAAGCCAGATTTGACTGCAAATCCACAGGTAAATGTCCAGTGCACTCCTGATGTGGGAAACAACTCAAAACTCAATGTCCAAAGACCAGGGTCAGGAACCTCTTTTGAATGATCTTGAATAACCCGTCTAGACCCCTGAGTCTCAGTGCTCTGGCCTGCTAAATGGATTTAAAAATAATAACTGCAACCTGCCATTCTCCCTTCCCACTCTTCCTGGGATTCTAAGGAAAGCAAAGGTGCTCCTGAGGAAGGGTAACTATTAAGGCACAATATAGGTATAAGATGCCCTATTTTTTGTACATGTTTTAAGAATTGTTCTTAGTTTATTTTTATATATCTGAAGACTTACTGGTTATTTATAGTTAAAAGAGTTTGCCTCATACCTTATATCATCTGTACCTAGGTAAACAAGCTCAAATCACCTTCTTCTTACGTAAAATTTTTCAAACTGGGTTCTCTGTGGTACTGGGATTTACTAAATTTTGGATACACAGGGTATTTTTCAAGTACAAGTAGGTTCTAGGTCTTTTTGTGAAGTTACTGATGTTTTTCACACACCCTGAATTTATGACAGTATATCTTTTCTGAGTTTATTTTGTCTTCTTTGCCTTTTAAATTGTATTTCCATCTTATGCTGATAATCATATAGTTCTATAAAAGAGAAGCCAAAATTTCATCAGAGAATAAATAGTAAAACTCTTGCCACCATTGGCAAAGTATTTGGAATAATATTTAACTATTTGGTATTATTATTTCTGATTTCATCTTGGTATTTTATATATATCATTGATGATATTTACTTTTATATATAATTAAAGCAGTATAGTCTAAGAGAGTTTCATACAGTTTTGAGTTCCTAGGCTGTTCAAGCAAATAGCAAATACCAATGGTTCAGCTTAAACAACAGGAACTTGTTAGCTTGTGGTTGTGAGGCTAAAAGAAAGTCTAAATCAAGGCATCATCAAGGTGGAGCTTTCTCCCCAGAGCCTGTGGCATTCTGGGGCTGGCTGCCGGCCATCCTTGTTCCTTAGCTTGTCACATGGCAAGGTACACGGCAGCTTCTCCTGGCCTCTCTGTTCTCGTCTGGGTGTTGTTGATTTCAGCTTCTTGCTTCCAGGGCTTTCTCTCTCTGTGACTGAGTTTCATTCTGCTTATAAAGGACTCTAGTGATAGGATTAAGAACCATCCTGACTGAGGTGGGCTACACCTTTTTAAGTGACGTAACCTCATCAAATGTCCTCCTTGCAATAGGACACAGGAACGGGTTAAATTTAAGAACATGTTTTTGTGGATTACATACAGCTTCAGACTGAAAAGACAGCAAACCCCTGCCATTTTAAAGCCTGTTATGTTGTCAGGGATCATATATACAGAATGAAAGCATCTGCTCTATGTGGTAGCCTATAAATGTAAAATCTGGGGTGTATGACACTGTTAGTGAAGGAAGTAGACTTTCTGCACATGTTCTGACTTTGAAATGTCTACCCTAACTTGAGTTGGGTTACAAGCATTGGCAACAATAACCAGACTGTTGACGTGGAAAAATGACTTGCACTGCAGCTGCTGACAACAGGCCTTTCATTCCAAAAGGATGAAAAATTCAAAAGCAAGTGTGAACATTGGCCATCCCATATTTCTTTGCTCAGGTGTCAATGCCACATCTCTGGAAAGTTCCCAAATGACTACCCCTGCTTCACAACTTAGGAGGAAACATGGCAACCACCATCAATCTCACGGGGAGAGCCGTATGTGTGATGAAGAAATATCTCTATGTGAATCTTGACTTCTGCTTTGGGAGATAAAAAATAGGACTCATTTGGGAGAAGAAGATGAAAGCTTTGATACAATCTTTATTCCTCCACCTAGTTTTGCTTGTCATCCTTTAAACTAGTGGTATACCAATCAAAATGTTCATTTTATCTCAGATTCAAGAGCATGCTCTTGGAAATGCAGAAACTCCCACGATTAAAAGCAAGAAGGCTGGAGCTCTTGCTTGTGCGGGGGGTGGTGACTGCAGACCATCCAGGTCATCTTCAGGCAATGGGCTTTCCTCAAACCGTCTACAAACAGCAGGAAGACAACGAGAGGCTCAGCAAAGGAACCACAACACACCAAAGGGCGGGAAGAGGGAGCACCAGGAGGAATTGATGAGCTAACGGTAAGTGAGGCAGTGTTTCCTTGTGCTTTTTGGGGGAGTGGGGGAGTGGGGGGCGTGGAGGGGAGATAATGCCGGGGAAGGGTAAAGGGGGTGGGAAATATGTTCGGGTGTATTCTAGAAATTAAGAGTGATGTAAGGTAAGTGAAGATAAAAGGGAATAAAACACTCACGTTAGGGAATTTTTAGTTTCAAAATAAAACTGTCTGTGGCATTATGGGATAATTAGTAAAATGGTAGTTCTTTCAAGTCAAGTAACAAAGAGGAAACTAAGCTTTGATCACATCAAAGGAAACCAAATACCACAAGAGGGAAAACCTTGGGGGCAGAGGCAGAGGGAAAGTATTAGCTTGTGAAGGTGCAAGAATTCAGCAGCCCGGGCCCTCGGAAGGCATCGTAAAGTAAGCCGAATACCCTTCCGGGCGTTCCGCCCCGTGTGCCCCGCAGGAAAGCCGCGGGCCCGCCGCCTGGCTGCGGCGAGCTGTGCCCCGGATGCAGAGCCACCCCAGGCAGAAGCAAAACCGCGCGCAGCCCTGGCGGCCGCGGGGTCGCGCCCACTGCGGTGAGAGAATTAAACACCGTGCGCTGTGGGCTGCTGTGGTTAGGGCACGGGCGGGGAGACGGGGTGGAATACCCGGCGGCACGGGAAGGGAGGCCGTGAGAAGCCCCGGCGCCCTGGGAGCGGGATCATTCCAGAAAGGGCGCCCTGATCCTGTGCCTGGGACCAGGCTCCGCGCCCTAACCTGCATCTGGAGCCCCGTCTCTGCGCCGGGACTCAGATGGAAGCCAGCGCCCCGGGCACGATTAAGCAGCTTTGTGACAGAAGGTGAGACAAGTTTCAGAGATAATGAGGCAAATCTAACCCCCACTATTAATATTTGGGTGTTAAACCTAGAATGAGCCATGTAATCATCATAAAAGAATCTGTGTCGTTTAAGTCACTGGAATCTCAGCATATTACAGCATATGGCATGGTGACCCCAAGGTTTTCGTTAGATATTTTCGTGGTGTTTTTAGTTTCAAAGGAATAAGAAAACTTCATTAAGTTTATAAAGAGTGTTTGATGATCCATGATAATTTGATTTATCCATTTACTAAGTTTATACATTTGATTCATTACATTTATAAGAGTTGGGTAAGTTCTTAGAAGGAATTTACTTGTTGGATTTGTAAGTCTGTCCTGTCAGGGTAATGGAGCATTTTTAAAAATCAGATATATTAAAATTTAAGAAGAGTTTAAAAGTGCTTAAGTACAATATGCTTTAGTGAATCAAAGGACATTATCAAGAAAGCAAAAAACAACCTACTGAATGGAAGAAAATTGCTGTAAACCTTATGACAGATAAGGGCTTAATATCTGGAATAGAGAAAATAGCTATAAACTTTATGTCTGATAAGGGCTTAACATTCAGAATAGATAAGGAATTCTTACAATTCAACAAAAAGACAAACAGCTCCGTTAAAAAATGGGCAAAGAACTTGAACAGACATTTTTTGAAAGAGGACATATAAATGACAAATAAGTACATGAAAAGTTACTCTACATCATTAGTCATTAAGGAAATGCAAATCAAAACAAAACGAGATGCCACTTCACAGCCACAAGGATGCTTATTATTAAAACAAAAAAACAGAGAACAAGTGTTGGTGAGGACACAGAGAAATTGGAACCCTCGTGCATTTTTGGTGGGAATGTAAAATGGTGCAGCAACTGTGGAAGACAGTATAAGTTAGACTCAGTAATTGCACTCTTAGGTATATACCCAAAGAATTGAAAGCAAGAACTCCAATAGACACTTGTGCACCAATGATCATAGAGCTTTATTCACAATAGCCAAAAGGTGGAAGCAACCCAAGTGTCCATGACTGGATGAATGATAAACAAATGTAGTCTATCCATACAGAGGAATACTATACTGCTACAAGAAGGAACAGAGCTCAGAGACATGCTGCAGCAAGGGTGAACCTGGAAAATATGATGCTAAGTGAAATAAGCAAGGCACGTAAGGACAAATACTGTATGGTTCCACTTATATGAAATATCTAGAAGCAGCAAATTCATAGAGATGGAAAGTAAATTAGAAGACGCAGGGGAGGGAGCAGGGGAGGAGGACTTGTTGCTTGGTGGGTATGAGTATTTGCAAAGTTTGAAATTTTTTAAATCAAAAATAATTGAGCATCGATTTAAACAAAAATTATTCTAAGTATTCTTTTATGAAATAAAATCTTTACTAAGATGTTTAAAATAAACTATCCTTTGCCTCAGATGAATTCAGGACACAGTCACATTTTGTTTTGTAGAGTTGTTTTGTTTTCTTTATTAAGCATTTGAAGGGGGGGAGGGAACAAGCCCCTCAATACCTCAGCTAAGTGATAGAGCTCCTGTGCACTGAATATGACCTTTTTTAAAGAATATGTCTAGCTTGCAGCCATTTGACTACAATCATTAATAATAATAAAATTATTTTTTTAGCATTCTGGTTTTTAAAGTGTGAGCATTAGCCTATCTAAACATTGCTTCTTTATATAACCAGATGTAATTTACAGTCCAGCTCTTCTTTATATCCACTTGAAGCCTGAAGAGACAAGCACTTTACCAACATCGCTGTCAAGTGTCTTTGGACTTGACAGCTAGGACTACTGCATTTCTAGAATATTTTTTTTCTTTGGGGCAGGAGAGAAAAGAAAAGGCTAAAAGCTCGTACACCCAGAAAGGGCCTTCCAGCATGTCTATCTTGGAGTAGATGCTCAGAATACTTGGGCCCCCTATTCCTGGCTCCCTAACAGCAAGCCTTAAATTGCCTTATTCCTCCAGGAGAAAAAAGTCGCCAAGTCTGGGAATGGAAGGCCCTAAGGGGATTTCAGACAGCATCTCCAGGACTCAGAAGAGATGCTCCCTCTAGGGGCTCACACATCACCCCCTGCCCTGCTCACTCATCTCGACAGCATCCATCCCATCCCAGACCAAGTCTGATGTAGGCACATTATTTTCAGCACAGTTAGGTCCCTTTCTCCAGGCCCCCTCCCTTGGTATCCCTCATGCTCTCAGAAGCCCCTCACTGGGGAACCCCACCAGGCTGCAGAGCTCCCCAAGCTCTAATCAGGCTTCTTAACCCCACGGCCTGGAGACCATGGATAGGCTTCAGAGGAATCCTTGACTTTATTTGCCAACTTGAGATGAATGCAAGACCGATATTTCATGAGGAGGGGACCCGTAGTTTCCACCTGATTCTCAAAGAGTAAGAGAATCAGAAAGGCTGGACCGGATACTTCCAGAGCCCTCCCCACCACCAAAGCCTGCCCCTCCTCTGTCCCGTTTCCTCAGATCCCGGCAAGCTGATTCTACAGGTAGGTGGACAGACTAACCCAGCAGAGACATCGAATGCCTGACGGTGACCTCAGGGTCATTTGGAAGCTGGTGTAAACTTTATGCAGCACAGGAGTCAATGGCAGGGTGTTTGGGGTTCAAGGATAAAGGTATTAAAGATGTTTTAGCATCACAAGTGTTTAAATGCAGCAGGATAAATTAACTTTGGCAAGACTGCACAGTAAGCATGCAGATGCTTGCTGATGTGATGTTTCTTGGCCCCGTGTGTCGAATCCTCAGGGATCCAAGCCGTTGCACCCACTCTACAGGAGAAGAGCCTGCAGCTTCGGGCATGGAGGGGTCTCGTCAAGGTGACACGGCCAGCAAGGGTCATAAGCTGGACTTGACCCACTGGACTGACCCCCAAGCAGGAGGACCAACCACCCCAGTTTGCCCAGGACCGTCCTGCTTTTAGCACTGAAAGTCCCACTTCCTGGGAGACCTCTCAGTCCCCACAAAGCAGGGCACATAGTCACCCTACAAAGGAAGTGCTCCCAGTTTCCCTCTTCTGGGGGGGAAAATTCTCCCTCCTAAGCCAGAACAACCAAGGAATGGCCGAAAAGTCCTTCAAAAAACGAGCCATCTGAAAACATACAGCAAAACCTCCGTGAGCAGAGAACTCTTTTCCACAAAAGAGCAGTGTCCCCAAGCCAGAGATGTGCCACCTGCTGGGAGGCCGTTTTGATTCAAGCAGCACCCGACTTCAGATCAGTTAAAGGGAAAGCTATTCTCCCTTCAAACTCGTGTTTTCACCCCCTTGTTCCATATAACAGCCTCCTCCTCGCCTAAACCCCATTCCCTCCTCTGTGCCGTCCCCTCTCACCTGGCAGACATTGTGCTCTAAATGGAGCTAAGGTTGCTGCGGTCCTTGGGAGATGGTGCTTCATTCACTGCCTGCCTGGCCACAGGACCATCTGGTCTGCGCTTCAGCATCGCCCTGGGATCCTCCTGGGGCCGAGAGGGGCTTGACAGGCTCACTGGTCTCAGCGCAGGATGCAGAGCAGTGTGGAGGGGCTTTGTGCACCTGTCCTTAAACTGGTAGTTGCAGCTGGGACGGTCTCCCCACCCCCACCCCCAGGACGTCTGGCCATGTCTGAAGACCTTCCTGGGTGTCAGGCCTGCACGGGAGGGGCTGTTGCTCCGGGAATCCAGTGGGCAGAGGCCAGGGGTGCTGAGGAGCACCTTACAATGCACAGGGCAGCCCCTGCAACAAAGAGTGATCTGGCCCCAAATGCCAATGGCGCTGGGGTTAGTGGGGCATTCCCAGAGGCTGGTCCTGCAGCATCTAGGGCACCTGAAAGGACAACACAGCCCAATCCTTGCACATTTGTCACCTTCTCTGATGAACATTTTCACTCTTTCTGAGAATGATTTTTAAAAATCTTCCTTTTAGGGGGAGACAGAGAAGGGGAGGAATTAATAGCAAAAAAAAGCTGATCTATAGAAACTAAAGTCCCTTTCCCCATGCCATGTGTGAGGAACAATTGGTGCCTAATAAAGGCCATCGACTACGATGCCAATGATTTGAATGATGCCAGTGGAGATTTTGCAACCCATCCCTTTGTCATGTCATCTAATACGCTGTGAGTTATAAACGGTAACGCTGCACAGGGTGCTGCTTTTGGCTAACTACTGAATGCTCTTTGGAGCCCATGGCACATTTACTTTAAAAAAAAATCTATCGAAACGTCCTCACAAGGACTTGTATGCAAATGTTTGCACCAGTATTAGTCACAACAGCCAAAAGGTCCATCAGGTGCTGAATGGATGGACAATTTGTGATCTATCCACACAGTGAAATACTATTTGAGGATTAAAAGGAAGTGCTGATACATGTTACAACATACATGAACCTCAAAACCATTATGCTACGTGAAAGAGTGCAGACAGAAAAGACCACATATTCTATGGCACCATTTATGTGAAATGATCAGAACAGGCAAATTCATAGAGCCAGAGCAGAGACTGGAGTTGCCTAGAGTTGGGAGATGGGGACAGGAATGGGAAATTGGATTGGCTGCTAGTAGGCACGAGGGATGTTTTGGGGGTCGTAGAAATATTCTAAAATTGGACTGTGGTGATAGTTGTGCAACTCTGCAGATTCACTAAAAATCATTGGATTGTACAATTAAAACAGATGATTTTATAGTATATAAACTATATGTCAATAAAGCTTTTTCAAAAACACTACTGAAATTGTAAGGACTTTATTTTCTAATATTTGGTAGGGGATGTAGTAGAAAGAACACTGAACTGGAAAAAAAGACAGCCAATCCTATTTCTGATTCTAGCCATAATTAACTGCATGTTCAAAGGCAAGGCCCTGATTCACTCTGGGACTCAGTTCCACAATCTGTAAATTAACCAGGTGGCTGCTGAGACACTACCCATCCCTTATACGCTGCGAGGTTTGGTGAGCTGTGCTCATGGTTCGATAACAAGAGAGGGAAGCTACAGTTTGATTCCTGGAAGTAGGTCATCTCTCCCTAAAATTCAAGTCACATTTTGAAGTTCATTTCGATTTGTGAAGAATGGAGTGACTAGGGCCTCCACATGCAGTTGTACAGGTTGTACACTGCACAAGGGCACCCAGCCAAGGGGTGAGGATAGGTGCTGAAGTCCATCCCGTGCTCTCGTTCCCATCCCAGTGCCTCAGGCCGTGTGACGGCCACCCAGAGAAGGGGCACTTTGTCTCATTTGAACACAGGCCCCTTACGGCCCAGGGACAGCCCTGCACCTTGCGGCACCACCATGCCCACCAGGCATTACACCTTCCCTGCCCTGTGTCCCTGGACCCTAGGGAAGGACGTTCCCGCTTCAGCCACCTCTCCAGTGGACTTAGCGCAGTCTGGCCAAGTAGCATCCAGACACCTCTTGGCCACGCCATTTCCCACCTCAGCTGCCTTCCCTCCCAGTTCCCCCAACTTGATGGCTCCAAGCTGCCCTCCTTCTCCTTCAGGCAAACACAAAAGTTCTCACGTAAATAGTTTCAAATATACCCCTTCGGTTTGTCTCTCTACTCACCAAATGCTTCCTGTGTGCCTAACCATCAACTCCAAGCCACGCCCGGCTCTAGCTCAGAGGCACTCTCACCACGGAGGTGAACTTGTGATTGGTGGGACATGGGAGGGAAGTGAGGGTCCTGGGCTCCTGTGCAGGTGCTGTGCCTGCCCTCAACCCCCAACCCCGTTACAGGACAGGCATTCCTCACCTGCTGCACAGACGGGAACCCTGGGGCTGGCAAAAGTTCCGCAACTCGCCAAAGCCACGGACTTTGGGCCAGGGCAGGTCCATCTGACTCCACGCCTCCCTTTCCTCCCCAATACACTGTCTGGAGTTCGCTTTCCTCTCCCCTTTGTCCTTAGAAACCCATGTGCCTGCCTGCTCAGACGATGCCTCGTCCTGATGACGGTCACTAAAACCAGATGTACAGGGACCCTCTCCTGCCCAGCCTGTCTGTGGTTCCTTACCAGCAGAGCCCTTTTATATGATGCAGCATTATCCCAGAGACTAAATCCTTTCATGGGAAGATTTAGGAAACCTAATTTTATTTGCCAAGCCTCCCTACTTAGGAGCAGCCAAGAGAGTTCCACGTTTCTGAACTTTCCAAACACACAGAAAAATACCTTCTCACTAGGTAGGCAAAAAAGCATTGTTCACATCTCATGTCACTTTTCGGTCATTAGCAAAACACAAATGAAACAAAACAAAAGACAAGGAGGTTCCCCGCATCAAAATATTTTCCCAAATGCAGTCACTTTTCCATTCATGGGTTCCCACCCATGCCACGCATAATGTAAACGAATAACCGAGTATCAGTGACAATCCCAGCTCCCCATTTATCGAATGGGATTGTCTTTCAAGGAGAGTTCCCTTCGCAAATAGAGGGAATTTGGCCAGGCTGCACCGAATCGGGAAGCTGCTGTAAGAAAGCTACGCCAGAGGGCGTCTTCAGACAGAGGGCACACCCTCCTATACCAGCCTGCCACCTACATTTACTGCGGAGCTCGTTGTTTGAATGCGAACAACAGGCTAAGAAGAGATGTATGGCAGCCCGGAAATATCTAATTATTTCTTTTACTACAACAACCCAGCTGTGTCTTTTTACACCATGTCGTATGACTGAGCTCTGAAATAATTTGCAACTCTGTCACTACACTACTAAATTAAGGGGCATAATTCTCCCAATTAAGCATTTAAGTCAAAAAAGACGAGAAAGAGACATCTCGCAGCATCTTTTGCTAAACTTTAAAGAAACTGAAGACTTGTTCTTGCCAAACGATAAGTGCTAAATCCTGAGGGCTGTCACAGCTTCAAACGAGCTAACAGATGTTTGTTCTCAAGCACATTTTCCTCTCAATGGCAATTTGAGGGTATTATAAACTTCCTGACACAGTATTTCAGTGGCAACATCTTCTTTTAAAAAAACATTATTTTATTATCATAAAAAATCTCCAACAAGAATTTCTGACTTAATGAGATGTAGCTGCCTATGGAGAAGGTGGAAGCTGCATTGATAAGAGTGGTCACATACAAACTGGCCATGAACCTCAGAACAGGCCTAAGCTCTTTGCTCTTTGGGCCGCCATCTCCTGAAAATTTCTAGTATAGAACAAAGGTTCTCAACCAGAGGCGATTTTGCTCCCCAGGAAACACTGGCAATGGTTGAAGATATTCGGGTTGTCACAACTCAGGGGTGCTCCTGGTATCTAGTGGTTAGAAGCCAGGAAAGCTATTGAGCATCCTACATGCACAGGACAGCCCCCCAAACACAGAATTATCTGGTCCAAAATGTCAATAGTGCTGATGTTGAGAAACACTTGTATGAACAGAAAATATTTTTTTCTTGGTTCAGGTCGCTAGGAATGAGACACATTTTCTGCCGTGCAGAGCTGACAGTCTAACCTTAGGACAGGCACGTAAACACACATTTCAACATAATGCAGAGTTGCTCTCTAATACAGGGACTCTATCTTGCAAGAACAAGGCGGATGTACTTGACGCAGTCAGGGACTATGGAGTGCAGTAAGGATTGGCTGCATTAAGGAGAGCGGGCAGGGCAAGCAGCTCTGTATAACCAGGTGTAAAATAAGAGAAGGAAGAGGCCAGCTCCTATAGGACTACGAAGGCCAAGTTTGGGCTTTGTCTAATGAGTGATGGACTTGAGGGTATTGAGCCAGGAGGTGAGTACCTGGTGCCTGTGTGAAGAATGAGTGAAAGGAGAAAGGCTTGGAGACTGTAGCTACGCTCCAGGACAGAGAGAAACTGGGCACAGGTGGTGAGTATGGAGAGAATGGGCCAGCAGCAAGAAATGGGGTAAAATCATGAGGAATGATTGCAGGTAGGAAGTGAAGAAAAGAGAGGCTCTTGAATGGCCTCCAAAGCTCTGTCTCTGGAAGACCCCCTCAAACTTCCTGCTCTTGGTGCCTTGTCCACCACACTCTATTGTCCTTTCTCCCCTCCAACTCTACCACCTCACCATGGCCACAACTTTTCATGGCCAAACATTTCATTTAAGAACTCATCTTTGGCTTCCTATTCCTCTCCTTCTAGAATATTTGCTCAACATTCTTGATGCACCCAAAACCTCCGGTCTTATGCCACTTCTTTCTCACAATCCATGGCCTCTTTACTTTTCACTTTTCTCCATGTCCAGCTAAGAGTTCATAGTAAAATCCCCACCTTGACAGCATCTTCTGTCCTTTCCACCACTCTCCTTTTTATTATAAATTTTCACCAAAATTTTAATTTTACAACCATATGTGAATCTACAATTATCTCAAGAAAAGTTAATTTCAATGAAACACACCTTCATCTTGATGATGCTGGCTATCGGATGTGCCTGCAAGTGAACAACTAAAGCTATTGGGCCCAACACTCAGGCTGATTCATCACAAATCTTACATGGACCCTCTCACATC